>VSMD01097365.1:0-52769 GCA_008750895.1 Mirza zaza
AAAAAAAAAAAAAAAAAAGTGAGACTCTGTCTCCAAAAAATATAATAGATAGATAGAAGTTGACAGTTGTCCTTTGTTTTGTGTCTTAAGAGCTTATGTTCTTTGACTTTACTCTAAATTTTACAGACCTAGAAAGATTTATTTTGTAAGTTAGTGATTACTTAAGTTCATTGTTCTCCCACTTGCTATCCCAAGGACAGCTGCAGTTCCTGAGGTCATGCCTGACCTGTGCAGCCGTGTGAAGGTTTGAAAGTTGTCTTTTTCCTTAGTTGGCGAAGTGTTTATTTTAGACCAAGAAATCGTTCATCTAAAATAGCAGCTACTCTAACTATATATATGATGCTCCAGTTAATAACAGTGTTATTGTAACTGTGCGAAACGATGTTGATAGAACGTGCTACAAGGTGATCTCACTAGGACATGACTGTCACGTGTCTGTCTTTTCCCCAGGCCGGCCACCCATTCCAGCAGCGCTGCGCCCAGTCGGCCTACTGCAGCAGCAAGCAGAAGTGGGAGGCGCCCGTGTTTCTGCTCTTCCTGGACTGCGTGTGGCAGATTCTGCGTCAGTTCCCGTGCTCTTTCGAATTTAATGAGCATTTCCTCATCATGCTGTTTGAGCACGCTTATGCCTCCCAGTTTGGAACGTTTCTGGGCAACAATGAAAGTGAAAGGTGAGTGCGCTGCTCAGCTGGGGACATTTCCTTTTTAGTTGTTTTGGTCACTTTGTAAGAGAGCCCAGGGTTTGAGGACACTTTGGTAGTTGATAGGCACGAGGACAGGGTTTTCACGCTCGGGCGTGAAACGAGTGTCCCTCTAAGCTTGTTATGCGCCAGCACAGATCCTGTCTGACCTGAAAAGAGAGACGAAAGTATAGAACCAGGATTTGGCTCTATGTTAATGTTATTTATAAGAAGGGAGCGGTTACAGTTACATGTAAATTAAATTACATAAAGTATATTCTTAGCCTGAGCCAGTCAGATGCTAGGTGAGAGCATGACGCAGACTCTGTTCAGTTAGATTAAAATCAGCCCATACACAGACTTAAAAGCTTTGAGTAAATGGGGCGACTGTTTTAAGTGTTAATTACTTCATATAGTATCATAGTGTTTTGCATCTGGAAGAAACCTGTATTTATAATTCAGCTTTGCCCTCCATCTCATTTTATAGATTTGAGAAATATCATGAGAAGTTAAACGACCTGTCCCAGGACACACAGCCAGCTGGTCACCAAAAGTATGGCCTAGAGTGCAGGTCTTCCTGACCCTGCTCTAGACTTGTCTGTTACACTCAGGTGCTGTACTCAGGCCCAGGGTGACCATCCCACTTCACAGCCCAGACACTATCCAGCGTATAGGTTTATTTAGAAGAGTCACAGCAGTGGAGTGCTTTAGAGGCGCTTACCCCCTAATCTTCCAGGCTGCTTCTGGGGGGGAGGCAGGATTTGCCTCACTGTTGGTAGCCTGCATTATTTAGTTGAATAGTAAATTTAAAAAAAAATTTAATTAATTAATTATTAATTTTTTTGAGACAGGGTCTCCAGACTCTGTCACCCAGGCTGGAGTGCAGTGGTGTGATCATAGCTCACGGGAACCTCAAACTCCTGGGCTCAAGCTATCTTCCTGCCTCAGCCTCCTGAGTAGCTGGGACTACAGGTGTGCACCACTGTGTAGTGTTACACCTGTTAACTACACTCAGAACTATGTTTTGATCTGTGTTAAAATTTATTTTTTTCTAAAGTGTGCCAGCCTTCTTTCCTTCTCTAACAGTTTATTGTAAGAATGGAAAACTCACAGTGGAAATGCTCACGCTGTGGGTGGAGAAAGATTTCTCACACAAGGATTAGGATAGAAAGAAGGAAAAGTTTTATTTTCCTTGTTCCAGATGGAAAAAGGGCAAGGGAAGAAGTGGAAGAGGCAGAGAGTGCTCGACATAGAGAAGCAGTTACTCAGACTTTTTATTGAGGGGTTGTAAAAGATTTGCCTCAGTTTCCATTTTAAATACATATAACTTTTGTATCTTTAGATTCTAGGCTTCTCAGAAACAAACAAAGTTAGAAAGTCTTTTATACTTAACGATTTTAAATTAAAATACAATTCCACATACAACAAAGGACTTTTGCATATAATAACATTCTCTGGATTAAGGTTTAACACCAAACCTGACATGACTAGTTTCTTGTTTTATTTTTCTTGTCAGCTTATTGGAAGCCTGTAAAACAGTCTTTGTGTTGTTGTTGAGTTACAATGCTGATTGAATTTTCTGACAAATATTTTTATTTTAAAACAATTTGTTTCTCTACTAAATATCTTGGCCGGGCATGGTGGTTCACGCCTTTAATCCTAGCTTTTTGGGAGGCCCAGGGTAGGAGGATCACTTGAGACCAGGACTTTGAGACCAACCTGACCAACATAGACCCTGGAGATGGTGACCTGCACCTATAGTCCCACTTACTTGGAGAGTTGGCGGAGGAGGATCACTTGAGGCCAGGAGTTTGAGACCAACCTGAGCAACATAGTTAGACCCCATCTCTACAAAAAATAGAAAAAATTAGCTGGGCATAGTGGTGCGCACCTGTAGTCCCAGCTACTTGGGCTGGGGCAGGAGGATTGCTTGAGCCTGGAAGTTTGAGGTTCAGTAAGCTATGATGACGCCACTGCGCTCCGGCCTGTGCCACAGAATGATGCCCTGTCTCAAAAAAAAAAAAGTCTTAGGTTCTCTTTGCTGTCAGATAAAGAGAAGAAACTGTCCTATGAAAATGATCATTTAATAGTGGTTGTTACAATGCTTTAATGGTCATTTTCTTTGTTGATCAGATGTAAGTTGAAGCTGCAGCAGAAAACCATGTCTCTCTGGTCCTGGGTCAATCGGCCCAGTGAGCTGAGTAAATTCACCAATCCTCTCTTTGAAGCCAACAACCTCGTCATCTGGCCTTCAGTTGCTCCGCAGAGCCTTCAGCTGTGGGAAGGTAAACCACGAATCCTTTGCAAGCTCCCTAGCGATCAGGTGTGCTGAGTGGGCTGCCTGTGAGTCCGGGCTGCTGCTTGTAGTTGAAGATGGTGAGCTAGATGTGTCCCCTCAGGCCGTGAGCAGTCGCCACTGTTTTCTCCATGTGCGCATGGTTCTGCCTTGTCAGTCACCTCGTCATACTTTTCTGTTTCACCTCGTCAGTCACCTCGTCATACTTTTCTGTTTCAGTCCCCACTGGAGAAATTAGCAGTGAGTACTCAATACAGACTGCTGTTTATGTTGGTTATTTTTCCTAGATGAGAAATACGTTACTTTTTGCATAAAAGAGTTGGTAGGTAGTTGGGACGTGAGTAAATTGTAAACTCCTCCCAGAGGGTTTCTGTCTGTTTTGTTTATTAAGGACAGGGATCTTGTGTTAGATTCTGTGGAAGGGTTACATGGCTAGTCATTGCAGTAAATGGACACAAAATACCACCGATGCAGTAATGCAGACATCTCATTGTTCAGACTGAACAATAATCCCACAGTTAATTTTCAAATCTATTCTAAAGTAGGTTTCTTACATACACTAATTTTTCAGACTACAGACGCCTATCCCCTTAAGTAGCTTGTTTTTAAGAAAAATATATCTAAAATTTGTTTATTAAACAAAGATTCTAAAATACCAATTAATTTCTCTTTAGTCATTTTGAAGTTATTAAGCCCATATTCATGTTTGTATTAAGCAGCATAAAGTGTACACGCAAGAATAAGTAGCTGTTTGGTAAATTAAACTGAATGACCATAAATGCCAGTTGTTACACCATGTTCTACCATGTCGTGCCCTCAAAGGCAGTTTCTGTGTAGGAAACTATTTGCCCTCTGTGTAAAGGGTCTCAGATCTCTTTGCTTTCTTTGTTTAAGAGAGAATCAGTGTCTGTCTCCTCTGGACGCCAGCTGTCAGCTCTTGTTCCTCCTGGCATTTCTACCATTAGCCGTTTCCCTCTGTTTCAGGTTGCACTCCTGAGGTTAACAGCCATGCTTCTTGTTTTAGACTTCTGGGACAATTCACCTAAAAGCCAGTGTCACATTTTATCACTGAAATGAGAGACCAGCCATTTGGGAGAAATGCCAAATCGGGGACTGGATGGCCTGAAGGATGATTTAATTAGTTTGTGCCAAACCCCGCTGGGAGTTTAGGGATTAAGTGATGGAAGGAAACCCTGGTTGTTGTATGGACGAATTCCTGTGAGTCCAGGATTTCAGTGTGTATTTAGTGCCTCCGTGACTTAAAGCTGGGAGAAATTCTGTATTAAGTAAAATCCTGGGTTGGCGTGTGCATTAAATGAGACTGCCCTCTAGCCTTAAAATCACAGCTAACCGTTAATATTAAGTAATTCCCGTATTGAAGAATAGTAGGCTCAGATAATAGAAAAATTAGCACGGGTCAATCAGTCTTTAAGGTTATGGTTCTTTTTTCTCTTTCTGATAGAAAGTAGGATTTGGGCACATATAGAAGGGCTCCTTAGGGCCCGTGACAGGTTGGTTTATAAAAAGTGTTTTAATGAATCATAAAATCTTTGTGAACTTGCCAGCTACTAACGTGCGGCAACCTAGAGAGTTTTTGTGCCTTCTTATTTAAATACCTTTAAAGCATTATTTTGGCATAATAAAGTCAACATAGGTCTTTGCAGAGGAGAAAATATCTCTTTTTAGTCTATAATGAAAGGACAATTATTGAAAGGACAATTACAAATAAAATTCTGTAATTATAAAAACAAATTATTTGTATTGCAAAACTGAAAAGTTTATGGCATTGTAAATTAACAGCTTGTGTTCGTGAATATATCACAGAATGGTATCTTGATCTATTTGATTATTTTGTGAAGAATCATGATCATGTACTATAAGTAGTAATTCTTGGACACAATTGCATTCTTTTCAGTGCCTCAAGATTCCTATGTATTTTAGAACAGAATAAAGCACAGATGTGAGCTGTGAAAAAAAGAATGTATAATACATGGACTTATGTATTATCCACGGATATAATGTTAAGCCATTGTATGTATCTTTTTTCCTTCTGTTTCCCATTTCCGGATTCAATAGGTATTTTCCTACGTTGGAACAGAACTTCGAAGTATTTGGATGAAGCCTACGAAGAAATGGTTAACATCATTGAATATAACAAAGAATTACAAGCGAAAGTCAATATCCTTAGGAGGCAGTTGGCAGAGCTGGAAACAGAGGACGGGATGTAGGAGAGTCCCTGAAGGGTGTCCCCACACCCTCTGTAAGGACCTTCCTGGACCTACACCCACCTCTGTCTCCCCGTGCGTACTTCAGTTCACTTTCACACAATAGCCTTGAACGTAAGGCTGTAGATGTGGGTCCCTCTATGTCATGGTTTCTTGGTACTGTATGGATGACACTTACCATAATGACTTGTGTTTCATGTGGCCTATATGGACCCTTCACCTGGGAGCAGGAAGGAGGTGCTAGTCATTTTATTTTATGTGAAATAGATGACCTATTTAATGCCATTTGTGTTATGCTCCATTTCACCCGAAGCTTTCGTCCACTTTCCAAACAGTGCTGTAGACCAGTCAAGGATACAGTTAGTCTCTTTAGGGAATATTTGGTGGTTTAAAAAAACAGTTAGTTTTAAACACTCTGAGCATAGAAATGTTTTTCGAAACTGAAGTGATTGATAAACACAGCATTTTGTGTTTAACATGCCACTTCCAAGATCTATGCCACATAAAGTAGCTGTTCTCTTTAAAATAGTTTTGGACTAGCAGAGCTGAACTCATTCTCATTCTGGTTTGTCAAGAAAGGAAAATCTGAACACTTATTCAAGATAATTTATTTCTACAAGGGCAACAGGTATAGTCTGTTATTTACAGTAAGAAGAGTTTAACAGTAGACACTGAAAGAATGTGCAATATAGAATTAAAGTAGGAATTTGTTACTGATAGAGAATTGTTACTGTTATATTGGTTTTTCAAGTTTTGACCTTACATATAAAATGTGTATAAAATACTGGATGTAAAATCAAAATCAAACCATCACTTAGAATAGAGTTAATGTGTTATAATTAAGCTACAGATATGGTTTTCGCAAACCAGAGATGCACTGCCCTTGTCTAAAGTTCTTATTGCACTGGTTTATATATATATGTGTGTGTGTGTGTTTTATTGTTTTTTTATTTGTAAGTATTCTAAGGGTTTACTAATACTAAGGTTAAAATTTTCATGTTGTCCTGAGCCTTTTGCAGATTTATTTTAACTCTGCTGATTTGTCCATGTGCGTCAGGCAAATAGGGCTGGAGGGAGGAATTCTTGAATATGATGCAGCTCTGTGTTTTAAACGTCAGAAACAGATCTGAAATGTTTCAGTGTTACAGAAATAGTGGTGGCTGTATTCATGTTCTGCTAGTGTGTTTATGCCTGCAACTCTAAATGTTTGTGGTTCAGTACTTCCCATGTTCATTTCTGTTTTGTGGCAATGCTCGTTTTAACAAATACCATCAATTCTAGTTTTTCTTTAAAAGGATAGTTGACAAATAATCTTTAGTACCATTACCACACCATCTGTATATAACCATTTCAGAGTAGAACACACCACACTGAACCCTGCTTTAGAGCTACATATTGAACTAAAAATATAATTTTTAAAAAATCAACTGGGAAAATCTATGGCCACATCCAGAAGGCTTAGAAAGTACTTTCTAAGGCCCAGTACTTTGTATCTCCCATTGCCCAAGCTTCATCTTTTTTCTGCTTCCTGAGACTTGTAGCAAAAGGCTAGACAATAATCAACAGTCCAAAACTGTTGGTACATTCACCTGCCACCTTCTGTAAGTCTAGTTTTATTCTTATTTTCTTAGTTATAAATATTGGGGTATGGAAGTTATATGACAAGGAGTATAAGAAGTGTTCTGATATCTCTGTGTCGTGGGAAACGCCTCTCAGTTTTATAGCAAAGGAAACAGCCCCGCTTTTTTATAGCCCCTCAATAGTACTTGCTGTGTCTGTTCTAGAAACCTTTTTGTTTTTTCCTATTTTTGTCTCAAAACTACAAATGAAAAGGAACCTTTTTCTTCTCAACTAATCTACCCATAAAGAAAACCATCTGGAGATTTTTCTTTAGACATGATCCCCACTGCATATGTTGCCTGCTGTCGGGCTGCCGTGGATGGAAACTTCTTGGTCACGGAGAAATTGTGTGCCATCAGTTTACACCTGTCTTCCTGATGGACACTTGACGTTGGAGCCAGAGTATGTGATAGCGTGGCATTTCTCCTTCCTCTTTTTCTTCTTCATTTTCAACTTCTATTTCTCTTATTGAGACAGCAATCTTCACTATTTTGGCAAATTTGCATTTTAGTGTTAATTTATAATTACGGATTGTCCAAACCCTCAGATCTGTTTACAGGTTGTAAAAACAAACTTTGGTATCAATAAACTTTCAAAAGGGTCATTTAGTAATGCAAATATTTGGGTTTTCCCAAAGTCAAAAACTCTGTCAGAAATAAGTACGTTATCAATATAATTTGAAGAGGGTTTTTAATAACACTATTAAGCTACCTGTCCTTGGATGAGAAGAATAAATACAATGGGTGCACTAATGATGAGGTAATTATTGAACATGAAGTTTGGAAAGTTGCCTTTAATGAAGGTGGGATTAAGAACATGAATGAAGAGGATGAAGGCGGGACTAGGGAGTTGCCCTGTAGGAGCCAATAACAATCAAGTGAGACGCAGTCCGATTGGTGGATATTAGTCATCGTCTCTAATTTACGATGAAGGCTGGTTTTCATTTGGGGGATGCATGTAGTAGGCCCCACAAAAAATATTTTTAAAATACAAAGCATCACTATAATTCTCTATTAGCAATATAAGAAGCCTTACATTTAAATTAATTTTTTTTTTAATCAGAAGAACATAGTTGGCTGGTTACATACAAAGCCTAAAACTTTTTTGGTAGCAGGACTTTTCAGTAACTATTTGTTTGGCCAAAACTTTTTATTTTGATTTTATTGAATGAAGAAAACAAGCAGAAATAGTAGAATCCAGTAGGTTTCAAACAACCTATAAATGTATTTTATTTTTAAGAAAACTTAGGTCATCAAAGCAAGATTTTAAAGTGATTTTTTTTAGAAAACTTGGGAAGACAATAATAAACATAAATTTCAAATCCTATGTGGGAGATTTTAAAATCTTAATTTTGAGACCTGATTTACAGGTGGAATCTTAATGCTCTTCCTTTAAAGGATGAAATTTGATGGGATTTTAGTCTTTTATTCAGTCAGTATTTGGTTTATGTTAGGTGGAAAATGAGTATCAGGGAAAAGATTTGACCAGTAGTTTAGTCTCTCAAAGTGAGAAATAGGAGTAACATTGTGCTGCATTTTGAAGAATCTGGTTAGTGACATAACTCTTGTAGTTACCTGGTTTCAGGAATAGCTGTTTTAATTGTTAGTCTTCGGTCGGTCATCAGGTTCACTTATTGTCAGACCTTTACACCTGAGATGAAGGTTTGGTATTTTGCCCATTTCCAGATTCAATGAATGAAAACGGCATCCTAATAAACACTCTTTATTAGAAAGGGGACAGTATTTAGAATAGCTGATCCCTTGTTCTGGAAACTTTGAGATTTAACGGAATGAAGTCATTCTGTGTATCCGATGCAGGTTTATGCTACACTCACCATAGGTTTGTGACGTCTTACCATTTAACGTGGGCCGGACCTTTACCCCTCCAGAGGTGGTGTCCTAAGTTATTACCAGATAGTATTTTTATGTTTTTCATCATCTTAAAAATCATTAAAAGACTGATTTCTCCATTTATATATTCTCAGATGATACGAAATGCTAAATTTCTTAGAGTATCAGTTTCTAAATTTTATTTTCTTGAATAAAATTATTTTCACCTCCACTTGGTCTTTATAATCCACCATTTGCAGCATCTTTTTCCTTTAAACCAGAAGAGACTCCCTAAAATTCTAGCAGTGGGTTTCAAAATGCCTAAATTTGTCTAAATTTCCCTTTTAAAAAACCGAAGATCCTGTCTTTGAACTACACTGTGGAACAGTGGTTTGTGCTCAGTTTGGTGGAGGATCGTGGCGTTTACTGTAAACACTACATTGTCCCAAGAAGTAATTCCTGGTAAGAGCTTGCTGACTTTTAGAGCCCTGTGTTTCGCCGTCTGCAGGTCTAAGGGTTCGCTGTATTTGTGATTTGTAATAAAATTGAGCTGTGCAACACTGCCTGTGTCTTATCTGACCCAAGACATTTGCTTCACTTTTAGAATGCACATCTTTGGAGAGGCGAATTACTCTACACAGTACACCCTACGTCCCCCTGTTTAGAATCTTTATAGATCAGTTGCCATCTATCTACACTAAGAATGTTGTACTTGCACAATTTAGTTTATTTAAAAAAAAATATGTATTGCAATAGCCGGGTATTTTGATTGTACTCTTGATATATTTGAATGTGACTCTTGGATTTAAGTGCACTATTAGTCATATTTTACACAATAAAATTGCACTGTCTGGCGGATGTGTCTATAATGTGTGCTTTGCTAAAACCTCAAGAGTGCTGTAAGGTACAGGTTTCTATATTGTGAACCTGTCTGTGTATACATATATGGTCTTAGGGGAAAATTCTGAACTTTTGTAAGTCTGTGTAACATTTTAATATTATTTGTAATGTTCACTAAGTGATAAGTTCACTTGGGTTCTACAGTTGGAATCATTTAGCTTGAGTTGGCAGGTTTGCCAAGCTTGGTTTACTGAATCAAGAAACAGTTTTGTCAAACATGGTACTGTTATTAGTGTGTAAGATCTGTGTATGGCGTCCTCCCTCTGCCTAGGAGGCTGTTATACAGATGCTAGTGTAAAATTTCTACAAGGGTAATAAAACTTGAACATATTCAAGTGCTGATAAATGTGTAGGCTGATTTTAATTTTTTTCAAATATTTGTGAAGGTTTTGACAATATTTCAGTTAAAACTGCTATAGGTTTTTGACCTTATATTTTGAAAAACTGAGATCTACAAAAAGGTTGTGAAACAATACAAGATCTTCCATATGCTGTTCACCTATAATGATTGATAACATTTTCCACATTTGTGTAACACTCTGTGTATATTACTATTGTTATTTTGCTGAAATAGTAAGTTGCGGACATTGTGACCCTTCTAAATACCTCACAGGTAGCTCCTAAGAATTAGTATGTATTGTATTTAATACATACTATTCAGTTAGTATTTATAATAAGTAAATCAATGAGGGAAAAAGGAAAGTTCATCCTTAGTGTAGAATGCCAACCATTAAATGTAGAAAAAAGGATGGAATTAAAAAGCCGCTATTTGGCAAGTTATCACAGTAATCATTGTTTTAGGTAGTATCAGTGCATGGCAAAACTAGTAGGGGAAAGTTTGTGAGGAACAGAATATAGTCAACGTATCTTTCCACAAAATACTTATTAGTTACAAAGGGGAAAATAGTAACTTTATAACAAAAGAACCTGGTAGGTGCTGCCTTATCCAAGCAGCGGTCAACACCACTAGTCATGAGACACCAACATCATGCACCTTCTAATATGCTACACTGAGAACATGGCATCACTTTGTGGGCAAAAAAGCACAACCTGCTGCTTTTTTTGTTTGTTTTTAAATATTATGTGTTTGCCAGATGCCATCTAAATTAAAATCCAGAAATGTAGCTTAAAGTGGTTTTTGTTGTAAAGCACTTTGATGGATGCTGATAGGAAGATTAAATGTCTTTCAATGTTAGTAAATTTCTGCAAGCTAAAAAAAAAAAAATAAGGACAGAAGTGGCTTTGTGTTGTAATTTACTCACATGTTCCCTGGGCCTTAGTTGCATAGTCTTTCTGGACATAGTCCCTGTCCTGGGACTACTATTAGACATTACACAGAAACAAGCCTCTCACTTCGTATTTTAAAGCTGTGGGATCTTGAAAGCATGGAATTTGCATGTTTTGTTCATTCTGCCTTAACTACACATGCAGATATCTTAAACCAACAAAAACATAGCTTTTTGGTAGACTTTGTTTAGGAATTTATTGTCATAAATGTATTCATGTTCTGTAATTGCAAAGAAAAATATCTTTTCATTAAGCAATTTAAGCCTGAAATCAATTTCTATAAATGATTTCATCTCCCTCCTTTTCATTTTTACTTTACTGAATTTTATTTGGAATTTATTACTTTCCATTTAAATTTTACAACAAAAATTTTACAACATTTGATTCAATGTTCAGTTGTTTTTCTCAGTTCAAATTTAAACAATTTCTCCCATCGTGACTGTCCTTTGGTGGTCATTATTTCTACAAAGTCTGTATTTCTCAAGTGAAATTCTTATTTATATGTATCAGGGAGATTTTTAGTCATTTGTATTAAGTGACAGATTTTGCTGCATGCATTTTTTAAAGTACTTTTAAAAGTTTAAGATCATTTGGCTTACATAACTGAATTACAAAAAGAGCACAGATAGTTCCTTTATACCCTTATATATATTAACATCTTATTAATATATAACTATAGCATGATTTTCTACTGGAGAAGCAATCTGTAAGGAAGTAACATGGGGATGGTACTATGAACCAAACTATATGTAAAGTTTATTTGGGTTTCACCAGTTTTCCACTAATGCTCTTTTTCTGTCCCAGGATCGCATCTGGAATTCCACATGACACTCAGTTAATGCCTCTTCTTGTTCTCCGTAATCTGGTACAGTTCCTATCTTTCCGTGCCTTTCATCTGAAGAGTACTGGTCGGTTATCTCATATTAATGGAATGTTCCTCCATCAGGTTGTCTGCTGTTTTCTCATGATAAGATTGGGGCTATGCATTGTTGGGCAGAAAAATGTCAAGGTGACAGGCTCTTCCCAGGGCATCTTGTCATGGGGTGGGTGATGTCGATGTGTCTGATTTCCGGACACATGGGAGAGGTAAGCCTTGCTCACGGGATCAAGGAGAGGGTGCCGGTTTCCTTCATTTGAAAGTTACCATTTTCCCCTTCGTTATTGATAAACATCTATTTTGGGAGAGATACTCTGAGACTACACAAATAGTCTTCTCTTTTAAGCATTCACCCTCTAATTTTAGCTTGTCTTCAGCAGTGATTGTGGTAGTGTCTCAATGGTGATATTCTATTTCCCTCACTCCTACACTTATTAATTGGAATTCTTGGGCAAAAAAAGTTGCCTCCCCTCCCCCATTTATTTACTGTTATTATATCAATATGGACTAGGGAATGTTTATATTTATTTTTTATTTGGGTTTGTGGTTTGAGAGCCGCCCTCAACCCTGAAGACAGAGGGAAATTCTGAATGTTATCACTGTGTAAGTTAGGGTTACAGAAACCCACTTTGCCGACCAAAGCCAAAGGATACCAGGAAGACACAGACTGGCTGAGAGAAGGCAGGAGAGCCTGCCTGATAGGGGCAGGAGGAACACAAGGCAGTCCTGGAGTCAGGGAGCTCACAGGCAGTGGCAGTGGCAGGACTGGCCTTCTCAGAGGGCCTCTCCTGGTCACCTAGATCAAGATTCAAGTCTGTAAACAGGGTTTGCCCTTGTCGTGAGGGCCAGAACACTGATGACATTCACATCAGACTGTTTCCATCGGTAAGAGAGAAAACAGGTGCTAGGTAGCCAAGAAACCACTCACCACCTCTCAGTCCCTGGGAAATCAACCCTTTCTCTTTATTCTCCAGGAACAAAGCTCAAAGCCATGGTCTGTGTAACTGTCCCCTCCCCCTCCAGGCCAGCGGATTGCTCTACTAGGCAGCATCCCCACCCGTAACCCCACTCAGAGCAAGCTCACTGGCATCTGGACCCACCACAAGGTTTGAGGAAAACAAAAGACAGGTCCCCATGCTGTGCTGCGCTGCCCTGCTGGGACAGGGACGCTGGGTCAACATTCTGGTCTGCCCTGGGTGTGGCCTCGAGCAATCTCTCCACCTTTCCTGGTGGAGCCTCACCTCTTCCACAGCGAAGAGGGTAAAGAGTCCTCAATAACCTCTAGGATCTCCTGAGACGCTTAAAGTCTGTAACCGAGGTTTCAGAACCCTCCACCCCTGTGGGAAGTTTGCTAGAACACGGAACTGTTGTGACTTTAGATTGCATGAGTGGCATTCTCCAGGCAAGGAGACTGCCCTGACCAGAGGGCGCTGGGGCCCTGTGAGGGTCGACACATTCAGGTGTGCCAGAGGCAGAGCCATCACCAGGGATCAAGTCATCAGAGGAAAAGTTGAAGCTATGGGGCCTTGCTAACTTGTGAAACAGAAAATTATACATATCTCATAAAATCATAGGTTCTTAATACTGGAAGAAAACAGCTGTTGTGTCCCCAAACCTAAGGTGCCTGCAGACTCTCCGATTCAGCAGATCGGGGTGGGCACTGCTTCGCCCAGGAGCACACCTTGAGTACCGAGCCCCTACAGTGGTGGATCGCTGGTTCCAACCGGACAGCACGTTGGAACCGCTTGAGAAGCTTAAAAACCGTACTGCCGCCTGTCCCCTTCCCACCTCGGGATTCCGAGTCACTTGGTCTGACGCGCAGCCTGGGCGCTGGTTCCTCGCAGAGGAGACCCGGACCTCCAGACTCTCGGTCCGGGACCGTTTCCTCAGCCAGTCTTGCCGGCTGTCCCCAGCGCGTCCCGCATTCCTTCCCCGGATCCGCTGCGGCGGGAGCAGCCGACACCCGCAGAGGGGCCGTGTCGGTCCAGCGTCAGCCCTGGCAGAGTGGCCCCTGCCTGCCCGGGCGCGCGGACGCGCGGGGATCCCACAGGGCCCTCGCCGCCCTAGGACCCCCAAGAGTGGACTTGGGCTCCCTGCGAGCCTGAGTGGCGCCCGCCACCTGCGGAGGCACGGTTGCCATGGCGACGGCGCCCGCCCCCGGCCGGCGCGGATTGGCGCGCCGGGGCGCGCGGGGCGGCGCGAGCATAAAGGCGGCGCGCTCCGGCCGCCCCGCGTGCCGCTCCGGGCTCCGCACAGCGTCGCGCGGGCTGCGTCGGGAGGTCAGTGCGGAGGTCGCCCGCCGTGTCCCCGCGGCGCGGTCCCAGGGAGCCGGGACCCCTCTCGGGGCAGGGGCCGGCGGGCGGGAGGCGCGGGCCGCAGACTCTGCGCTCCGGGGCGTGAGCGCGCGCGGCAGAGCTGGGGGGCGGCGCGGGGCGGCGCGGGGGTGGCGGGGCGCGCCACCTGCTCTCGTCCACTTTTTGGAGGGGTTCCCACGCCAGGGAACAGGGCGGGCAGGGCTGTTCCTACAAAACCGGTTCGTCCGGTGCTGTGGGAGGCCGTCTCCCGCGGAAGGTGGGACCCCACATCCTTCCCGCGGTTCCCGCTGAGGTCCTCGTGTCCTCTGCTGGCCCTTGCCTTGGGCGCCGCCTCCAGGCGGCTGGGGACGGGAGGAGGGAGACGCCAGCTCTGCAGAGCCGGACCTCCCCCTGAGACCCTCTGTAGCTCACGCTTAGAGCTCCGGGAGATTTTCTCCATCCTTTCTGGCTTTCGGATCATCCCCACGTAGAGCCCAGACTTTACCAGCTCGAAAATTAAAACAAAACAAAAAACTAACGTGGATGGATCCTTGACCGCACAGTTTGCCAAGTGCTGTGCATGGATTGACTGCTTTTATTAAATTCTCTGCACAGCGTCCTCTGGTGGTACTGGGATTGCCCCTTTCGGGGGCGAGGAGACTTGAGGTTTGGCTAGGGGACTGCCTTGCACCCCGGGTCGGTCTGTGCTCCCCTGGGGAGAGGCGGGTAAGATCCCCCTGAGGGGCCCAAGGGGTGTCTTCTCTTGGTCGTTAGCATCTGCCTACCTTGGACTGGTCACTTGATCCTGCAAAATGCGGAAAAGATTCCAGCTTCAGGGTTGCTGTGAGGGTTAAATAAGAGTTCAGGAAAGCAGGTGCTTCTTTGGTGCACAAGAGTTAAGAGGTGCCTGAATTTTCCTTGGGGCATTACTATTTGGAGGAACATTTACTATTATTTAATGAACCGGCGCCTTGCAGATGTGTTCGGTAAAACGTTATTGCTCCTTAAGGCAGAATAGGAGAGCCTGGGAAAATGACGGGGGCCGTGGCCATCAGTGCAGCTGCCGGTTTCCTGCCTGCAGAGCTGGAGGCGGTCGGGAGGGCTGGGCACAGAGGGGACCCTGAGGCTGGAAGATAAGAAGAGGCCGATGGGAGAACAGTAGGGAGCTGCGTGAGACAGGGGCATGGAAGTTTGGATGCAGCTGGGGTTTGCCGGGTGTCCAGGAACATTATTGATCTATATTGGGTGAATTTTCTAGCTCTTCGGCAGTATATGTATATGCAGACCATTTCTTGGTGCTGGATACTTTTAAATTCCATTTAATTTAAAATTATGGTTACAAACGTAGCATCAGAATTACCATCTTAAACATTTTAAGGCACACAGTTCAACCTTAAGTCTATTGTTGGGCAACACATCTCTGGAGCTTTTTCATCTTGCAAAACTGAAACTCTATGCTCATTAAACACTAATTTTCTCTCCCTGCTACCCAACCCTTGGCAACCAACTACTTTTCTACTTTGTATCTATGATTTTTGACTACGTTTTATATATACTTTAGAGACAGGGTCTTTGCTCTGTCACCCCAGCTGGAGTTGCAGTGACATGATCATAGCTCACTGCAGTCCTGAACTCCTGAGCTCAAGCAATCCTCCTGCCTCAGCCTCCCAAGTAGCTGGGTCTACAGGCATGCACCACCACGCTAAGATTTTTGACGACTTTAAAGAACACACATGAGTGGAATCATGCAGTATTTGTCCATTCGTGACTGGCTTATTTCATTTAGCATAATGCCTTTATTTACTGTCTCCATGGCTAAGTATGATCACAGCTAGAAATTTTGGGAGCTCTCAGGACAGCAAGAGCATCGAGGAAAACCGATGGTGAAAAACTCAGGGAAGAGGCCTGTTTTTAAATGGTAGTTTTCTTTAATATTCCTGAAACAAAATTGTCCATCTTCAGAGCAATCACAATTAAGTTTTTTTCCACCCCAAGAAACGGAAGTAATTTTTTTTTTTCTGATGACAGGGGCATTTGATTTTTTTGTGGTGTAGACAAACACCCCTATGGTTTCTCATTCCCGTCTGTCTGCCTCTTGGACTCAGTGTAGGGTGAGTCCTAACGTGTGCCCCAGCTTCCTGGGAGAGGCAAACTTGCTGTCTCCTGGCATGTGTCTGAAACCAAACTCGTCCGTCTTCTCACCTGACCTGCTTCTCCGGGAGACCCGTGCTTGCAGCAGCCCCAGTTGGAGACCTCGGTGTCACCCAGGACTCCTGCCCAGACCCACCCATTGCCACAATCGCCAACGCCAGCTTAGCTCTGCGTCTGTATCTCCATCACCTCTGGCTTCCTGGTGACACTGTTGTCTCAGGCTTCTGCCGCTGCTTGTGCAGATAAGTGTATACGCCGGGAGGTGGGAGAAGTCACAAATGTCCCCCCTGGAGAGGCCTGGCTTCAGCAAACATGTGTGCAAGGAGAGTCTGCTGATCTGTTCTTTTTCATCTCTTGCAGTTCAAGGAGGCGCTTGGGAGCAAAAGTTTATGGACTGTCATTTTGATCTTTAAAGCAAGGAGGGAGGAGAATCTTCTTTGATGGGTTTCCCCTGTATAAATGTAATAACCGGCTTGGCAAAGCAAGTTTTCATTTAGAACAGCTGTTCTCAAAGTGTGATCTGGGAAATGGGGGGTTAGGGAGGGGTCACGGAGACCTTTTATAGGGTCCACGAGGTCAAAACTATTTTTAAAAGACTACTGAGGTGTCATTTGCCTTGTTCATTCTTTCTCTCACAAGTGTATGGTGGGGGTTTCCAGGGCCTACATGACTTGCAATGAGCTTTTTCTCTGATGGCTAATGAGTTATGCACTCGTGTATTCTTCTGTTTCTAGAATCTTCTAAGGTAGTAGAGTTAGGGTATAACTATGTTCATTTTCAGGGAAGAACTCAGTTCTTAGTACTTCTGTGCATTTACTAGCTGTCTTTGCTTATACCTGTTATTATCTCTGTGACCTCATTTTCTTTTGATAAGGCATTAATTTGAAATCCCAGAGCTTTCCTATGCCTATATGGAAAAATGACAAAAAGCATACTTTGTAGTCTTGATTTGAAAACCTTTCTAAATGTTTTAGTGGTATCAAATTATTTTTTAATTTAATATTTTACTCTAAAAGGATATACATTTATTTTTTATATTTAAGGGTAGATTATTGGCTTAAAAGGGGGATGTTACAGCTTTTCAAACTAGAAATGACAAAGTCGAAGCATCCAACAGGGTAAGGTATCAAGTCAGGTTGGCTGGAGAAACACACATGAAAGCCTGTTTAGATGATAAAGCACTGAAAGAAGTCACAACACTGCCACTTTCCAATGATAAAGAAACTTGCCAAATTAAAGATTTAGCTGCAGACATGAAGACTGAGTTATTATCTTGACTGCAGAAGTGTATTTTTTTTTTTGTCTTAGAAGTGGAAGAATGGCTAGATTTGCCATTTTGCTTGTGTTGCTGGTATCAGTACCAAAGCCTGCATGCGAAGATCTTTTAGTGAATGTTTGGCAGCAAACACAGGTAGTGCCAAGATATTCAAAGTGTTGAATAACGTCTTTGAATGTTATGGTTTACTCAGGAGCAGCTGTGTTGCATTTGCATTGATAGTGCAAGGCAGTGCTAGGTAAACCTCCTGGCGCCTTGGTATATATCAAGGCAGCTGTACCAAACTGCAGTAATAGTCTATTCTTTACTGCTGGGACTACAGGCACGCACTACTGTGCCTGGCTAATTTTTAGTTGTTTGGCTAATTTCTTTCTATTTATAGTAGGATGGGGTCTCACTCTTTCTAAGGCTGGTCTCGAACCTCCCAGAGTGCTAGGATTATAGGTGTGAGCCACCTCGCCAGCCAGTAGGACTTTTTGGTATTATATAGTGAAGTGTGTTAACATTTGGAAGATGTGCATAACTCACTGAACCAATGTTTTCCAAAAGACCAAGGCATGGAGTTACAAAATCATGCAGGAGTTAGTGATCCATTTAAAAAGCAGTAGCTTAATATAGCGAGGTACAAAAGCTTCATTGATAAAATTTCAGATTACATATCACAACTAACCTTTGAGAAACTGCCATGTGTTGAGTTTTATAGGAGTATCAACGATGGAACATTCAGGATTATCTGCAAAGGTTTATAAAACACCACTTCCTCTTTCCATGACTTTGCTGTGTGTTCGCCTTTTATTTCTATACTTCAGCCAAAGCAACAGTTAAATAGCAGAATCAGATATGAGAATCCACCAGTTTTCTATTAAGGCAGACATCAAAGAGCTATACAAAATGTAAAATAATGGCATTCTTCTTACTAAATGTTTTTTGCTTTGGAAAATAGTCATTTTTATAAAATATGCTAACATGTTTATTTTTAAATGTATGAACAAAATTGTTAAACATTTCTTGGTTTTGATTTCTAATGCAGGAAATATTAATAGAAAAAAAAACCATGTAAATAATGGTTCTTTGGGGTCCTCAGTTTTTAAGAGTGTAACTGAGTCTTGAGATGAAAAAAGTTAAGTGCTACCCTAAGAGTATTAAATGTACCTTGGCAAGAGCGAGGAGAAAAGCTACGTGCTGTCGACTGTTGGAGGTTTTTAAATTTTATTTTATTTTATTATTTATTTATTTATTTTTGAGACAGAGTCTTGCTTTGTTGCCCAGGCTAGAGTGAGTGCCGTAGCGTCAGCCTAGCTCACAGCAACCTCAAACTCCTGGGCTCAAGCGATCCTCCTGCCTCAGCCTCCCGAGTAGCTGGGACTACAGGCATGCGCCACCATGCCTGGCTAATTTTTTCTATATATTTTTAGTTGTCCAGCTAATTTCTTTCTAATTTTATAGTAGAGATGGGGTCTCGTACTTGCTCAGGCTGGTTTCGAACTCCTGACCTCAAGCAATCCACCTGCCTCGGCCTCCCAGAGTGCTAGGGATTACAGGCATGAGCCATAAATTTTATTTTTGTTTTTAATACCCATGCACTGTTGAAGCAATCCCAGAATAGGGGCGACAGTGCTGCTCAGGTTTTCTAGGGTGCGGTGGCCGCCACAGTTAAGTGCAATGGTGCAGTAAAGCACTCAGCTTGTGGCACATGGAGAACATTGTTAGCTGTTAATAATAGTGGAATAAAAAGAACCAACTCAGTTATGAATTGTCCATATTGTTAAACTGAAACACTTTAAATTCAAGTAAGAATTGTTTGGTGCCTCCTTCATGCTTCCCCCTTGTGGAGAAAGAAAAAATGAATACAATTGTACCTTTCTACTATCTGCAGGTCTGTTTTTTACTTGACTCTAGTATTTTCAATCTTTTTTTTTTTAAAAAAAGAAAAACTTTCAACTGTGGCCATTTATCATTTTGCTTTTGAGAAATGGGGATTGTCTTTCAGTTTCAAATGTTCTAGGAAGTCCACTTGTCTCTTGGCTTCCTTATATCCCTTTTTGAAAAACTTGTTTTTGCAGAATGTGTTAACTCTGTCCTCAGTATCCCTTTGAACTTGCTGAAATAGTGACTCTAGGAATCAAGGTTCTGCCCTGGTTTCAGGTGCCAATCAGGGCTGCGGGGATGGTTTTCCCCAAGTGAGCCTGTAAGAGCCGATTGAGGAAAACCTCAGCCTTTCTTGTGAAGTGGCCCATCCTGGACACCCTTTTTCTGACCTTGGCTCTGTGCAGTGAGACCAGAGATGTGCCTGCGTTGGGAAGGTTCTCTTCTGCTCACTTACTTGGGGACCTGAGTTGGAATGCAGGGCCTCCCGTGCTGGGGGCTGGCGGGACGAGTCACCGACCCAGCAGAAGCCTGCCTGCTTTTTTCTTTTTGAGATAGTCTTTCTCTGTCATCCAGGCTGGAGTGCAGTGGCATCCTCATAGTTTACTGTAGCCTCAAACTCCTGGGCTCAAGCTATCCTCCTGCCTCAACCTCCTGAGTAGCTGGGACTACAGGCGTGCGCCACCATGCCTGGCTAATTTTTGTAGACAGGGTCTCACGCTGTCATCCGTGTTGGTCTTGAACTCCTAGCCTCATGTGATCCTCCTGCAGCCTCCCAAAGTGGTGGGATTACAAGTGTGAGCCACTGCGCCTGGCCCTCCCTACCTTATTTTGGCATATTAAAGAGCAAACCCTGGTGACCCATAAAGGGTGTGAAAGCGTATGTTTTCATAAGACGGTATTTTCCTTTTGTTTTCTTCAGCCTGGGTTTGGGTGTGATGGGGGAATGCTGGACGCTATTGCTGCCTCTGGCGTTTTAACTTAGAATTACTCTCTTAAGTCTACTCAAGGCACTGGGTTAGGTACAAGTTGAGATCTTACTGAAAATACCGTGTTTCCAGGCCGGGCGCGGTGGCTCACGCCTGTAATCCTAGCTCTCTGGGAGGCCGAGGTGGGCGGATCGTTTGAGCTCAGGAGTTCGAGACCAGCCTGAGCAAGAGCGAGACCCCGTCTCTACTATAAATAGAAAGAAATTAATTGGCCAACTAATATATATATATATGTATATAAATTAGCCGGGCATGGTGGCGTATGCCTGTAGTCCCAGCTACTTGGGAGGCTGAGGCAGGAGGATCGCTTGAGCCCAGGAGTTTGAGGTTGCTGTGAGCTAGGCTGACGCCACGGCACTCACTCTAGCCTGGGCAATAAAGTGAGACTCTGTCTCAAAAAAAAAAAAAAAAAAAAAACCGTGTTTCCCCGAAAATAAGCCCTACCCATAAAATGAGCCCTAGCAGGATTTCTAAGCATGTGCGCAATAGAAGCCTTACCCCAAAAATAAGCCCTAGTGATGGGCGTGGCTACGCAGCGCGTCTGCACAACCCATGCATGTCGTCGTGGAGCGGGAAAGAAGACGAGCAGCCCTTCTCATGTGCCCCATGACAGCTCTGTTGCTCCACATGAGAGATTGGGGCCAATGGTTCTAAAGGAAACAGAGTCGCAAGAAATTCAGGATGGAATTCGGGGTTTGGAGAGTGATGATGATGTTCCAGAAGAAGGCGACTTAACTATATTTGAATAAATGTAGATTGTTGTACTGTACTTAAAAAAAATAACACATCCTCTGAAAATAAACCCTAGGTGTCTTCTTGAGGAAAAATAAATATAAGACCCTGTCTTATTTTCGGGGAAACACGGTATCTTCCACTGTGCTTTGTTTATTTTTTCTCTCTTTATAATGAAAAATATAACCTTGAGGGACATCAGAGTTGGCTCTGAGGGCTCACTACCCTTTCTGTGAGGAGCGAGCTTGCAGGTGAGTGAGAGGGTGGCCAAGGTTGCTCGTGTGTGTGTGTGTGTGTGTGTGTGTGTGTGTGTGTGTGTGTGTGTGTGTGTGTTCGGCGTGTGATCGGCCTGTCTCTAGGCAGGGCAGAAAGTTTGCTGTCAGAACCAGCGAAGCAAGCTGGGTGGCTCCGGGCTACTCTTATGACATGCTTGCCTGGCTACTGGGGACAGAATGGGGAACATGGATGTTTGAAGCCATGGGATCGGACCATCCTGACCTCTCAAGGCCAGGACTGAGTTCACGGTCAGCCAGTGGTAAAGGTGACAAGGAATAAGAGTCGGAGACTAAATTAAATATATATGATCTTGGAAACAGTGAGAATATGGCTTTTCTAAACGATCCTCTCTAAGGAGATGGCAGTGCAACAAAAATTATTCACAGCCTGCTAAATATTGCTGGGGGCGATCTGCTCTTCTAGTCTGGTTCATTCCGAAGACAACACCTGAGTGTTCCTACAAGACTTACAGGGCACTGTGTTCTTTAATTGGGGGCCTCTCAGACCCTGAGATGGATGTGTGGACACGTTGATGGCAGTTGTAGTTAAGATGTAAAACCCTCACCAGATCCATTGACTTTGTTTTGGGGGCAATTATGGCTCTCTGCAGGAATTTCCTCTGTGGCATTGGATCCCAGTTGGTGTCAGCATTGTGCGATGTCAGTTCTAACTCTAGGTTTAGCCTTGGTTTGCCCGGACTTTGCGTGAGTGACGTTTTATCCCTTTATTACAGTACGCACTTGACTGGCTTCCTGTCGGCAAACTCAGCAGTTCAGATCCTGAATCCAGAAACATGGCTTTGCCCATTAGCTGACAATCTTAGTGTTAGTTTCAATTAAAGAGCTTATGTGGAAGGGTTGAAAGAATAAGAGTTTTGTAGTTAACTCCACTTCTTTTTTCCTTACAGGCTATTTGAGTAGAAAATGCCAGTCGTTAGGATGCTGAGGCAGGTGGTGGGCCCAGTGGCGCGGCACCCAGCCTATAGCTGTGGGCCATATGGTCCGCCGATCCGGTCCCTGGCCATCTCCCCTCGGCAAGTTCCAGCAGATGCCAGCTTCCACTCCTCCTCTTTCTCTGATACAGACCATCCACGAGTCTTAATTACAGGTTGTTGTTTTTTTTTCTTTTTTCCACTTTGGTGACTTGATTCTTTCTTTTCTGTACTGCTTCTGAGTGATTGTGCCTTTGGTTTTGGAATGTGTAACACGCCATCAGAACCTCCCTATGCTGCTCGTCCCTGTAGCAGATAATGCAGCAGAAGCAGGCTGACCAGATAACATCCAGAGTCTGGATTTATCTACTACTTTATGAAAAGGATCTCTGAATGGGAGATATTTTGTAATAGAACATTTTTAACTAGAGCAGCTAACCTTATTGATCAGATACTGCCTTTTTTCACCATTAGCTTTTTTTTAGAATATTACAAATCCAAAAATCCTTATTTTATCACTCTTGCCAGTGCTTGGTTTCTCTGGCATAATGTTTTTTTTGTAGCCTAAAAGGACCTAAAAACCTAGGGGCCAAATAGCTGCTCTGGAACTTGGTTCTCTTCCATATCGGATCAGTCGGGAGAGTGAAGGCTGCTGGATAGGAAGGTACCAGGAGTAGAACATTGATTCTGGAGTCAGGCACACCTTCCCTTGGCCAAACTCCTAAACCTAAACTCAGTGTCATTCACTCCAAACTGTTATTGCACATTGGAGTATTGGAAATAGAGAGGGTAAGTTAGTATCTGTCTGAGCTCGTTGTCGCCATTGAGCTCGTCGTCGCCATCAGACAACAACAGGATCCCTGATCCTCCTTATCTTGAATATACCTGGCACCTGATTGTACACTCCAGAACTTGCTCTGTCACTTCCACTCAGCCCAAGTTCACCTCTGATTTTGATTGACATGTTTTCTTTCTCCTCCTTACCAGGTTTTCTTCCCTTGGCTTTACATTGATATCCTTCTCACTTTCCTCACTTTGTGTGTGTGTGTGTGTGTGTGTGTGTGTGTGTGTGTGTGACTGAAATCCCACTTTTGTGTGTTGTTTATTTTTTGAGACAGAGTCTCACTCTGTCACTCTGGCTAGAGTGCAATGGCATCATTATGGCTCACTGCAACTTCAAACTCCTGGGCGCCAGCAATGCTCCCGCCTCAGCCTCCCAAAGTGCTGGGATGACAGGTGTGTCACTGTACCTGGCCACTTTTACCTCTCTTGATGGCCCTTCTCAATTGAGTCATCTGCTCTTTTTCCAAATGCCTTCTTGGTTTGTCCCTTCCTCATTGCCCTTTTATATCTCAGTCCAGTTCTAATGGGATGGGATTCTGGATAATCCCACTAGAAGCTGATATTTGGTTTTGAATGTTTTTGGCGCCCATAGCAGACAGACAAGCTCCCGAGCCCATCTAAATGCGGCACTGTGTTGCCGAGGAGAGGGGAGTGAGCAGCGATTGTAGGACTTTATCTAATTAATTAAGATTGAAAAATAATTTACACAGTTATTACAGTTTTAGAATAATTGGACTGGTTAGATTTGGATTAAAGTTTCACTTGTTTCTTCTCCTAGGGGGCCTTGGCCAGCTGGGAGTGGGGCTTGCTAACCTTTTGAGGTAAGAGCCCTAAAAACTTGAAATTCAAAATCTGAGATCGTAAGTATATGACGCTTGTCTTTGATGCCATTTAACCATCTTTTCTCTCTCCTCTTGTCCCTTAGCATTTTAGATATCATACCTAAATGACTGTTTCAAAATACACCTCGTTTTGCCTCTTCATTTTGCCTCTTAATATCGCAGACCTGTCGCAAGCCTTTGACTCATCTCCAGTCCCACCCTCTGCTCTGTCTCTTTCCTAACCCAGGCAGAATGAGACTGAGGCAGAGGGAGGTGCAGGTGGAAACTGGAAGGAAACCGTGTGGGATTTGGAGAGAGTTGTAAGATAAGAAGAGGAGGGAGGGGGTAAAAACTCTAGGGCATTAGGAAGAAATTGGTGACAGATGAGAGACGTAGCGTTGGCAGAGGGGTGAGAGGAGAAACGGACGACAGGGTGTGGGCAGGGAGAGAGAGGAGAGAGGCCCGGGGACGAGAGGGGCAAGAACTGAAGGTATATATGTGTGAAGGAGGAAGAGGAAGGAGGGATTTGGAGGCTGACAGCGAATTGCAGTTCCTGGATTAAGATCGTTTTCATAGGACCTGTTATGGCCTAGATGCTGCCAACTTGTGTGTTGTGATTTTTCCATTTAGGAAACGATTTGGGAAGGACAGTGTGATTTTGTCCGACATAAGGAAACCCCCCGATCACGTCTTCCATAGCGGTAAGAGAGCCATAAGCCTTGCTTTTGTTTTTATCTTTAATTTTCAAAGTGCAGCTAAAGAGGTGGCTTATGGAATCAGTGCGGGCAACAGCTCATACCAGGTTTATGAATTAAAGAAGTTGCATGATATGTCACTTGAAAATATTTATATTTTCATATAAATATATATGTGTTTTATATAAAGGCTGAGAGAGAGAAATACACATAAAGCCCTTAGAACAGTGCCTGGCACGTACAAGTACTGGAGAAGCATTAGGTATTGTCACCGGCGGGATGGCCTTGTCATTATTCCACAAGGAAAGCGCTGCAGAGCACCTGACGGGTTTAGTTACCCCGTTGCCGATGAAATTCACAAGTCCATGGGGGAGAGGGGAAAGGTCCATTTAGTTCTTCAAACCCCAAACTTTTTCACTTCTATGTTTTCACTTCTGTGTTCCCCGCAGGCCCGTTTATTTATTCGGATATCTTGGATTACAAGAATCTTCGCGAGATCGTGGTAAACAACCGCATCACCTGGCTATTTCACTACAGCGCTTTGCTCAGCGCGGTGGGAGAAGCGAACGTGCCCTTGGCGAGAGCCGTGAATATCACCGGTGAGCGCCTGGCTCTGGCCCAGTGTGGAACGTTCACCAGTGTCTCCAGTTCTTTGGCAAGAAGAGACTGTTTTTTCTCAGACCATGATAACGTATGTTCCTTTCAGGGTTGCACAATATTCTGGACACTGCAGCGGAGCACAGTGTGCGGTTGTTTGTGCCCAGCACGATCGGGGCTTTTGGACCGACCTCTGCCCGGAACCCAACCCCTGATCTCTGCATTCAGAGACCGAGGACTATCTATGGGGTGTCCAAGGTGCACGCGGAGCTCATGGGAGAAGTAAGCGTCACCCGGCGAGCTTGCCGAGTGCAGCTGGGCCAGATGATTTGGTGTTTCCTTTCTCATTCTTTTTGCCTCAAACTGATTCATGCTTGGAGGTACTTCCCCGGTCCCCTGGCCCCAGCCCCTAGAGTCAGTCACTTGGCTCACCTTGTTTCCCAGGTGGCAGGCATCCGTAGCCCCTGCAGACCTGCTCAGGGCAGCGTGCAGCCTCCCCACAGCCAGTGGTGACGCTCAGCACTTCCAGGGCCCCGTGCGTGGCTCCCTCCCTCCCTTCCCTGCTGTCCTCTTTCAGGCTCCAACATTGCTAGTTAGCGGTGGTGACTACAAACCTTCTTATTATGGAAAACTTCAAACACTTTTTGGTTGTACTTTTTACGCTCTTTGTAGTCAGATTCGGTTGCTGTCTCACCCTCGAGCGGATGCATCACAGTCCTTGTCGCTCTCCTGCTGCTCTCCCCGCTACTCCGTCCAAGGCTGCGCTGCGGGAACATGCTTCTGTGGGTTGTTTAGGCCAGTGGGCAGGAACCTCCTCTCCAGAGAAAGCTTGGAAACCCCTACTGTAGGCTGACGTAGTATTTACAGCGTCAGTGTTATCACCAAAATGGCGATTCTTTGAAGATAAAAACTCAAGTTGTTTATTAAAGATAAACGAGGCCAGGTGCAGTGGCATGCACCTGTAGTCCCAGCTACTGGGGAGGCTGAGGCAGGAGGATGGCTTGAGCCCAGCAGTTTGAGGTTGCAGTGAGCTGTGATGATGCCACTACACTCTAGCCCGGGTGACAGAAATTTTGTCTGAAGAAGATAAATAAGATAAATGAGCGCCTCTTGGAGATTCTAAAGTCTTCATTTTCTTTAGGTATCATTTTAATATAAAATTAAAGGAGAAAAGGGTGTTCTTTGCATCGCTCTATCTGATTTAAAAGATTCTTTTTTGGAGTAAGTTTTTTCTTTGTCATAGTATTATCATTACCGGTATGGATTAGATTTCCGATGCCTGCGGTATCCTGGAATCATTTCAGCCGACTCCCAACCTGGAGGAGGAACTACTGGTAAGTGTTTTCTATTTCTTTTGTCTCTCATGTAGGAAGCAGGTTGTCCTGGAGCACACCACTGCCCTCCAGCCTGAGATGTGGCTGGCCTCTTTCACAAGCAGACCGTGGAGTTTTCCACAGGCTGTGTTGTGTGGCATGTGATAGGACAGACAAGAGACTTAACACGATGTGAAACAGGCCTGCCTTTGTAGCAGATTTTGTTTGTTTGGAAAAATGTATTCTTTTTCATATAAAATATTATACATATTAATATATGATAGGTTTATTGCCTTTTTTTTTTTTGAGATAGAGTCTCACTCTGTTGTTGCCTGGGCTACAGTGCAGTGGCATCATCACAGCTCACTGCAACCTCAAACTCCTGGGCTCAAGCAATCCTCGTGCCTCAGCCTCCTGAGTAGCTGGGACTACAGGCATGCGCCACCACAGCCTACTATTTATTTATTTATTTATTTTTGAGACAGAGTCTCGCTTTGTTGTCCAGGCTAGAGTGAGTGCCGTGGCATCAGCCTAGCTCACAGCAACATCAAACTCCTGGGCTTAAGCAATCCTCCTACCTCAGCCTCCCGAGAAGCTGGGACTACAGGCATGCGCCACCATGCCCGGCTAATTTTTTTCTATATATATTAGTTGGCCAATTAATTTCTTTCTATTTATAGTAGAGATGGGGTCTCGTTTTTGTTCAGGCTGGTTTTGAACTCCTGATCTCGAGCAGTCTGCCCGCCTCGGCTTCCCAGAGTGCTAGGATTACAGGCATGAGCCACCACTCCTGGCCAATTGATTTATTTTTAATAGACACAGGGTCTTGCTGTGTAGCCCAGGCTGATCTGAAACTCCCGGCCTCATATAGTCTTTCTGCCTCGGCCTCCCAAATTGCTAGGATTTAGACATGAGCCACTGTGCCTGGCCTATTGTCATTTTAAAATATAGTAATATTTAAAAAAATTCTTAGTTAACTCTAATACAGTAAATATTGATACAAGCCACATTAATCAGGTCTCTTTGGGAGTCCTCAATTTTTAAGAAGTCTTCTGAAGGCTCAATCTAGGAATGTCTAAAAGAGGCTGCAACCAGAAAGTACTCTGTAGCAAACAGTGTTGTTCTAAATTGGTCTAAATCAGGAGTCCTCCAACTACGGCCCACGGGTTCTAAAGAGATTCTGAGACTAAAACATTGGAGAACCGCCGCCTCGATCAAGAGGCTCATGTATGGTTTTGGTGTAAGAGAACCCACAGACAGGATTGTCTTTCAGACTATGCAGTCCAGATTTTCCATGACGCCATGAAGCACGGCAAATTCGAGTGCAACCTGGAAGCTAACACGAGGCTCCCCATGATGTACATTGACGACTGCCTCAGGGCCACCCTGGAGGTCATGGAGGCCCCGGCTGAGTCTCTCTCCATGAGGACCTACAACATCAACGCCGTAAGCTTCACCCCTGAGGAGCTGGCCCAGGAGGTTCTCAAGCATGTACCGGAATTCCAGATCACGTACAACGTGGACGCCGTTCGGCAGGCCATAGGTTGGTACCTCGTGGCAAACAGTCTCAAAGCCAAAATTCAGCTTCGGCCTTCACTGAGTCCCTGTGGGACATAAACCTCGAAGGCTAAGGAGAGCACAGCTCCTTCCCGAGGGTCCAGACACTTTCTGGAGAAGGAGCCAGCAGATGCTTCGATGTGGGGAAATGATGTCTAAAGTGGGTGAAATGGTTCCATTCCAAATACACAGTTTGTCAGCATTTCACCATTTTTACAAAGCAAGGAAAAATGGAAGCAATGGAGGTAGTATGAAAACAGCCCTGGATTTTTAAATACTGTAACTTTGCCAATTTGTGGCTAGGAGCACCTTTTTGAGTATAAGATTCCTACCAAAGTTGCATGTGATTTTCATACTGTGTGAAGATTCACAGTGCCTGCGAGATGTGTAATGTATAGTCTTCTAACTAAGCACCACTGCTCCTCTGCTGTACTCTGAAGAAATTTCCTTTTTTGACTTTTGTATAAAATGTTCTAGACCGTTCTGCAAAATCTAGAGCCCAAATAACTCGAGCTGCTCTCTTCTTTTCCTAGCGGACAGCTGGCCGATGAGCTTTGATGACAGCAACGCTCGAAAGGACTGGGGCTGGAAGCACGACTTCGACCTTCCAGAGCTGGTGACCACGATGTTGAACTTCTACGGTTCCGACGCCAGAGTGGCCCGGGCCAACTGAGGGGACCTAAGGGAGAAGCTCCTGCATCCCAGACCCCTGTCGGGGGAGAACTGCCACCACCCAGAGGTTGTGGACCCCAAGGAGCCTGTATTATTGGAGTTGACTAATTGGACTAAATTTTGGCAGCTCATATTGAACTGCTAGGTGGAGATTGGAGTTAACGTTAAGCATTTTCAAAATGTTTGTAGGTTTGGTGGGAGGACTTCACTGTCTTTGCTGTTTGCCTAAATTTGTCTAAATGCACATTCCATGGAATGAAGATTTAAGTCATCATTAGTTTCCATTTCCCTAATTAAGATGAAGCGGCCATTTCTGGGAAGGTAGAAGTTATGTGACATTTGTACTTAATTAAATCCAACTTAAATATCACGCCCAGTGCTCCATTATTCTCATAGTACAGACCAAAGATTACATTGTAAAGCCTTTCAAAGACGGGCTCCTAGGATAGAAGTATTCTTTGCTATCTCATCTGAATATAAAAAATGTTTGGTGTATAACCCAATGTGCATAATGTTCAAGGGATTTGAATTTCTTCAACGATGGTCACTTCTAATTTATTTTTCTGCAAGAAGATACATCTGTAGGAAATGAAGAATGTTAAAGGTGATGTAACTAGTAGTGAGGACCCTCTCCCTGCCCTCCTGTCAGCGAGCTGAGTGGTGATTACCAGGAATGTAGCTCCCTCCTCACCTGGCAGTGCCAGCAGCCCAGGGGGCTTGTCTAAGTTAAGGGTCTCTGGGCTCTACCCATAGCCAGGTACTTCTGGTTATTCTAATCCAGCTACGAATTTAGACCAATTTAGAATAACACTGTTTTCTACAGAGTACTTTCTGATTACAGCCTCTTTTAGACATTCCAAGATTGAGCCTTCAGAAGAACAACTCCACACCTCTGATGCAATCACTATAGAAAAATACAGATCGAACTGTTTTTGCAGCTACCTCAGCATGTGCGACAGGTGAAATCACTAGAAAGGAAAACTTCCAGTTCCATTGGTTAATCATGGGTGTATTTGATAACAGCTGTCAAGGATGACAAGGCATTTCTATTATGTGCTTAATGACAATAAAATGTTATGCATTTGGAATTTTGTTTATTTTCAATATATTTAGGGGGTACAAGTGCAGTTTTGTTACACAGATATATCGGATAGCGGTGAGGTCTGGGGCTTTTAGGGTTCCCGTCACCCAAATATGGGGTACGTTGTACCCAGTAGGTGATTTTTCATCCCCCACCCACCCCATCCCCCCACCTTGGGAGTCTCCAGTGTCTATTACTCCAGTCTGTGTGACCATGTGTCATAGTTTAGCTCCCACTTACAAGTGAGAACTTGCGGTACTTGGTTTTCCATTCCTGAGTTTCTTCACAGAGGATAATGGCCTCCAGTTCCACCCAAGTTGCTGTAAAAGACATTGTTTCATTCTGTTTTATGGCTGAGTGGTACTCCACGGTGTGTACATGGACATACACCAGATTCCACTTTTTTTTTTTTGGAGATAGAGTCCCGCTCTGTCATCCAGGGTTGAGTGCAGTGGCATCACCATAGCTCACAGTAACATCAAACTCCTGGATTCAAGCGATCCTCCTGTCTCAGCCTCCCGAGTAGCTGGGACTACAGGCATGCGCCACCGTGCCCAGCTAATTTTTCTATTTTTAGTTGTCTGGGTAATTTCTTTTTATTTTTAGTAGAGATGGGTGCCTTGCTTCTGCTCAGGCTGATCTCGAACTTCTAGCCCCAAGCAATCCTCCCACCCGGCCTTCCTGAGTGCTAGGATCACAGACGTGAGCCACCACGCCCAGCGGATAATTGGGTTTTAAAGCTGCTTTAATTTTTACTGTTTATAGTTTGAAAAACAGTTCTTAAGTTCCCTGATTCTCAATTATCTTAAAGGAATAAGAAATTCTTCCACGAGAAGGGAAGATGCAACTGACTTGAGTGATCCTGTGTCTCATAGACCCTGGTGTTCCAGCGTTTCCACCAGTTTCCTAGGATGACCTTGTCATAGGGGTGCTTTGGAGGGATTTGTTCTAAATGGCTTCCTTTAACTCTATAAAGGCACTGCTGGGAGAACCGCAAAGAAGAGTGAAAAAATGATGAATGCTTCAACTTTCATGGATGACTCCTATTCACTGACATCTTTGCACTCTCAGACCAAAATTAGTTTCTGTCTAAACACTCAATATCTGGGGCACCTCTTGGGGTCCCACAAAATGACTCTGTGTTTGCTATAAAAAGCTTTCCTTTCTGTTGGGAGAAACTGCTTTTTTAATGGTCAATTTGGAAATGATGAGAAGAGCTACTTACAAAAAGTGGATTTAACCACAAAAATAGATTTTTTGATTTTAAATAAAGAATGCCACGGTTGGCTTTGCCCTGATGTCTTCCATCTTGCAGGTTTGCACGGATCACCAGTGTGGTTGTTGGTCCTGCCCACGTGTTTCATTGTGGTGGTGCCACAATGTGCCTTTGCGCTGGTCCACAAACAGCACTCACCTAATGACTGCCAGCAAGAGACACGTCTAACGTCACAGGTGGACTCTGGGCAGTGAATGTCACTGCACTGCTTCAGATTCGTATCGTGGTAGGCGTGTGTGCTAACAGTTTTTTTTTTTAACTCATATAGGCCAGATCTCCAATTTGTTCTTGCATTTTAGGATAAGGGCATGAGTGTTTAAAAAATACTTTAAAACTTTCCATTTAAAAATATTTCTATTAAGAATTGAAACAATTAAAAATATATAATTTAAACCCCATTAATAACATGTAAACAGGATAGTGTGTATCTTATTGTTTTCCACCTGTGTTTATACAACCTAGGATCGAAATGTCCAACTGTTTTTTTGTTTTGTTTTGTTTTTACTATAAAGGTAGTGCTAAAGCAACATTGCCGAAAGTTTTGGAAAAGACTTGCAATTTTTGCCACCTAATGTAGTAGCTGTTTTTTATTCATTTATTTATTTTATTTATTTTTATTCTTTTTTTTTCTATTTTTTTCTTGTGTCATAGATGGCATATAGTAGCTGTTTTAAAATATTCTTCAACCTTCTCACATACACTGCAAGGGATGTAAGTGTAGTTTTAATATTTGCACTTTAAAAATAGCAGCATAACCCACTGAGTGACATATCATAATGATGTAATTATTCCACTATTTAACTGCTGTACTTGGAAACCTAGAAGTACAATTTCTGGGTCACAGAGCATAAACATAAAATTCCTAGTTTTCTTACTGTCATACAGTTGTTTTTTGAAGGAAAACCCCAAAGCATTTGCTAAATATCTGCCATACACTTTGAACCAAATTTTGCAATGTTTACTAAATTCTGGAAACCAACTGCTGTGCTGACATATTTATTCAGTCTTGAAACAGATGGGAGTCTGTTTTGAGGGGGAGACGTGAAAGGTTTTTAAGAATCTTTCTGTTTTAATAAAAGATTCAAAAATGATCCCTGTAATATTGAATGTTGATCATTCCATAGTTTATACAATTGCGTGGAAACTGTTTCCAACACTTCTGTTCAGGAAAGACAATTTATAATTCTCTGGAAAGACTCCTTTGCACTAATAAACAAATGTTCTTTATCTTATAGTTTGTATTTTAATACAGATACTCCTTGACTTAAGATGAGGTCACACCTCTTGATTAACCCATCGTAAGTTGAAAATAATGTAAGTTGAATATAGACACCTAACCTGCAGAGCCTCGTAGCTTAGCCTCACCTGCCCTGAGCATGCTTAGAACACATACAGTGGTCTATAGTTAGAAAAAATCTTCTTGGTCTTGAATGATCTTCTTGGTCCCCTGCTGGAATGTTCCCTGGCCAGGTGACCAGGCCAGGAGCACCTGAAAATGCTCAGCTGACACCTGACTCTGCTGTTTTGGGACCGGGCATCCCTCCCCCATTCCACTGGCCCCGAGAGACGGCGTGTCCCGTCCTTCCTTCTATCTCCATGTCCAACCACGGTCAGCACGTCTGATTCTCACTCCCCTTCCTCCAGGGACCTAGAGGCCCTTTGCCAAGTCCCAAATCTCCAACGCCGGCTGCAAACTACATGTTCCGTTTTTCAGGGCAGAGAGTGATGGCTTTCATCAGACTCTCAAAGGGTCCCCATCCATCCCAGAAAAGAAAGAACCACAGTGTTAGGGGGTCTTCACCCGTGCGCATGGACGAAAGGGCAGACCTCTCTAGTGCGGGCTGTAGTAGGAGCTGGCTGTCCTGCTCCCTCCCGCCCTCTGTCTGGGTGCCAGGCCTGAGGGCCAGGCAGTCCCCACGGCCCCCAGAGGAAAACGGGCGGGCCGCGCACCTGTGCTGGCGAGGTTCCCGGCCCCACTTAGCTTATCAGCCACTCTGCCCGTATCTTGAGGCCGAGACCTTGTGGGCTGATAGCATCCTGCCCTCCTGCCAGAGTCCGCACACTGCATGCCCATGAGGCTGGCCGCCGTCCCTGGGAAGGGGGTGGACGGAATGCCACCCTGTCACCAAAGCAGGCTGGTGTGCTCGGCCTTCATCGAATGGGCAACTTTGGCTTCTCCTCCTTCTCTCTCCTCCTCCCCAGCACGAGCGGTGGCTATGCGGGGTGTTTGTCCAAGGTTCATCTGCCATCAAGATGCACTGAGCTTCTGACACTGGCCCCACGGACATCTCTGTCCCTGGCAGGGATCTTTGGAGGGCCCCAAGCTCCCAGGACCACACACACGGGCAGCAAAGCAGAGTCCGAGCCTGGGCCTGTGGCTGGCCAACGTCCCTGGATTGTGACGGGGTGGACTGAACGAGCGGAGAAGGCGTGGACGCCAGCTGGGCGTCTGGGGGAATTCCGAGTGGTGTCGATGCCACAGCCCTCCAGCTCTGTGCCGGCAGAGCCTGCAGAGAACGGGCGGGCGCACTGGAGAGAGGCAAGGTGTGAAAGCAACTGCTGTGTCGGGGCGGGATTAGCAAGGCGAGCGCAGGACGGGAGCGGGCGTGCAGTCTGGGAAGCACGTCACCGTGTCACCGCGGAGGCAAGTCACCACGGGAGCGGTTTATGGCAAAATCACACCCAAGACAGGTAGAGCCCCCAGGAGGGCCTGGCCTCTCAGTCTTTGTGAGATGGACTTCAGAAGTAGGGGGAGAGGGAGGCCACACTGGCTGGATAGCCAGGTTGGAACACTGGGCTGTCCCTGTGGCAAGGACAGCAGCTTCAGCAGAGTGTGTGGAAGTGAGTGCCTTGCGGGGAGTGTGGTGACCGTCTCCGTCTAGGGCTTCTCAGTGTGCAGAGATACCGGGGCCCTTGGCCCTGAGGACCTGCGGGTGACTCACGGCCTCAGGCCCAGAAGCCTCAGTGCACCTGCACACGTGGTGTCGTGTGCTCTGCGTGCCACACAGTGAAAGTGGGGGTGACACTGACACAGGCTGCACCGCCAGGAAGCCACATCCCAAAAGGACCTTTACAGAAGAGCCCCCAACACCCCCCCAACACTTAAGAGAAGTAGGGAAGAAGGCCCTGGACTGATAAGTGCATGGCTTGGTCTCTTCCTGGGCCTGGAGGGAGGGAATTTACATTGAGAAAAGGAAGGAGGCCGGCGCGGTGGCTCACGCCTGTACTCCTAGCACTCTGGGAGGCTGAGGTGGGCGGATCACTCAAGGTCAGGAGTTTGACCCTGTCTCTACTAAAAATAGAAAGAAATTAATTGGACAACTAAAAATACCTATAGAAAAAAAAAATTAGCCGAGCATGGTGGCGCATGCCTGTAGTCCCAGCTACTCGGGAGGCTGAGGCAGGAGGATCGCTTGAGCCCAGGAGGTTGAGGTTGCTGTGAGCTAGGCTGACGCCACGGCACTCTAGCCCTGGCAACAGAGTGAGACTCTAACTCAAAAAAAAAAAAAAAAAAAAGGAAGGAAAAAGAATAAAAACCCTTCACAGAGGGCTGCCAGTGCTCTTTCTCAGAGGAAGACATAGGATGATAAAGAACATTTGGTTCCCCAGGAAGCCCGAGGCCTGGTCAGCCAAGGCAGCAGGGCCTGCTGGCTACTCCTGGGAGGGAAACTTCCGGAGCAGAGACTGGGCCCTGCCACCCAGCGGCACTGAGCAGCCGGAGCCTGCACATCTGGGAGGTTGCCGAGCTGGGAGGACTGAGCTGAGGTCACCCCCTGCAATCCCTGTCACCTCCGCCCCTCTTCAGTGAGGTTTCCATGGTCTCAGGTCCTTGAGTAAAATGGGCAGAGGGGGCGGCTGGCAGGACGGAGGCAGCCACCCTGCCAGGTGCGGGGACGGTGGGGAGGAGCCAGCTGGTTCCTGGTGGGGTCACATTTACGTGCACTGTGTCCCCCTCCTGCCTTGCTGCTCGGAGCGAAGCCCACCGACCAGCAGCACCCCCACGCGGAGGTGCCGGGAGCGCAGACTCCTGGGCCTGCCCGACCTGCTAAGTCAGAATTAGCAAGATCCTGGCAGTTTGCACTAGTGTGCAGGGAGGTTTGGGAGACGCTGCTCTGCTAGATACGAAGCTAGCGTCTCGAGGACACGTGTGGCCCGGGGAGCCGCACAGCCCGGCTTTCCCATTCTGACCCACGTGACCCACTGCAAATTTCTCAGCGTCTCTGAGCCTGTTTCCTCACCTGCAAAATGAGGACAGTCCCAGCACCCACTTGCTAGGATCAGGGGGAGGATGGACCAGGCCCAGGCGTGGGAAGTGCCTGGCGCAGGTGGGAGCTGGGAGGTGAGAATTCTCTCTCGGGAGGGCAGGCTCTCGGGCGGGGCTGAGGAATGGTAGCTCTAGTGCTGGGCCAGGTGATGCTGCTTTGTCATTGGCTGTGCCTGACACCTGGAATTGGATCCAGGCTCCCTGGTGCTCGGGTCGAGGGCTGGAAGGTTAAACTCTCCCCAGCGGAGAAAGGCTGGGAGCAAGGCGACAGCCCTGGGCAATGTGGGGAGATCAGGGCTGTGGCTGGAAGCCAGGGACACGTTCTCAGCCACAACAGCCAGCAGGAAGGAACGCAGAGGGACAGGGGAGGCAGCGGCTTTAGATCAGCTGTTTCAGGAGCTTGGCTGGGAAAGGATAGATACTTGAGATGGGCGAGAGTCAGAGGGATTTTTTTTTTTTTTTTTTTGAGGCAGAGTCTCACTCTGTTGCCCGGGCTAGAGTGCCCTGGCGTCAGCCTAGCTCACAGCAACCTCAAACTTCTAGGCTCAAGCAATCCTCCTGCCTCAGCCTCCCTAGTAGCTGGGAGTACAGGCATGTGCCACCATGCCCTGCTAATTTTTTTCTATTTTTAGTTGTTTGGTTAATTTCTTTCTATTTATAGTAAAGACGGGTGTCTCACTCTTGCTCAGGCTGGTCTCGAACTCTCGAGCTTGAGCCATCCTCCCACCTCGGCCTCCCAGAGTGCTAGGATTACAGGCATGAGCCACCATGCCCAGTCAGTCAGAGAGATTTTTAAGAAAGGAGCGAACCCAAACGGTGTTCCAGGGTTATAGCTGAGCTAACATCTATTCAGCACCTAACGCTTTCTTCTATGGGTTTGGGGGGGGGGAGTTTTTTTTGAAACTCTGTAACAACATACATATAGAAAGTGCATAAAACAAAAATGGACAGTTTAACAAATCACTGTAAAGCGAAGTCCTGCGCAGTCACCAGCTAGCTGAAGATGCACACCTCGCCAGCAGGTGTCGTGGAGTCCTGTTCCCTTGCAGGAGGTGGTACGTGCGTGTCATTTACTAAAGCTTTATGCCCGTCCTGTGCTGCGGCTGCTGCTCTTGTTCTACTTCACCTATGAGGACTCGAGAGGCAGGTGATTACACAGCTCCCCTGGGCGGTGCTGGGGGGCGCTGGAGAGCCGGCCCCTAGCACGAGGGAACAGGACAGAACAGGCAGGAGGGAACAGACTCAGGGATTGGGAAGTTCTCCTGAGCAGGGAGCGTGGCAGGAGGAACATGGAGCTGGTATTTGGGTACACCGGAAGCGCACCCCAAGGTGTCCCTCCTCAACTCTCCCTGACAGCGCCAGGGGTGGTCAACCATTCTGCTGAGGCTTGGGCAAGGGCGGCCGTGACCCTGTTAGACAAAGAAGAGCTTGGCAGGCAGGCCTGGGGACATGCTAGTGCTGGGCCACCCAGGGGAACAATGTCCCAGGGACAAGGGAGAGGAAGAAGGGACCCTGGAGGGGAGGCTGCAGCCCAGCTGGCTCTGTGCCCTTGGGCCCACTGCTCTTAAGGGAAAATGCTCTAGGGGGTGGCCTGAGGGCTGCTGCTGGGCTCCAAGTGAGATAAGACTGAAAACAAGTCCCCGGTCAATAACAGGTCAAGGTAAACCAGCCAGAAGAGCTATTTCAAGGAGCTCACGTGGCCATTATGCAAACCTTGAAATGGGACATTTCTACCTGTCTATAAGCAGCTGGGAATTTCTGAGACCTGTTTAGCTAGCATTAGAACTTCTAAGAAATGACACGTGACAGATGTCACATTCGCCCTTGACCTCCAACTGTCCAGTTCCCACACCTCCTTAGGTACACTTTATTCTTGGTTGCTTGTGCGTCTTTATAGAGTTTAAAAATTGCATGCCCAAGCAAATAGAATACTAGATTTGCATTTTCCATCCCCAAGAAGTTTCGCAGTCCAGAAATTGGTCTGGTGGATTTTCTTATCAGCCACTGAACCAGTCTCTCAGTCCCAGGAATAGGTCGGTCCTGTTAAGCAGGTGACCATCGTGCTCCAGGTGGGCTTCCATCAAATCTACCCTTCTCTATGGTGTGAGCAATTAGGTATTTAATAAGAAAACTTCTATGGAAACAAAAGACCCCAAAGGTTAATGGTTAATAATAAACTATAAACTCAATTTTTGAGTTCAGAAAGCAGCCAGTTGAGAAAGATTCTAGATTTGGGGCTCAAAGTGTCTTCAGTTGGAATGGGGACAGGGAGTGGCAATTTTACAATTGCAATTTTTTCTCATTTACGGTTTGAGTCAGGTATGCCAGTGAACTTTCTGAGTAGTCCATGCAGGAAAAGATGTGAAGCATGACCATATATAAGCCGTTGTGATTTTGCTGAAGTCTATATCAAATCATCCGTTCAGGAAAAGGGCAGTTTTAATTTCAGTAATTCCAATCTGTAAAGATGGGAGAAGAACTGGGAACATCAGTTTAGAGAGTTGTAGCCAGATGTTGGAAGAAACCAGAATTCAGGATCCAGTCCAGATTGTAGATAAATAACAAAAACCTCAAAAACAGTGAGCAAGGATCTAGTAATGTAGATAAATAACAAAAACCTCAAAAACAGTGAGCAAGGATCTAGTAACGTAGATAAATAACAAAAACCTCAAAAACAGTGAGCAAGGATCTAGTAACGAGTGCCCTATAGTTTTCTTATGAGACATGATTTTTCTCTCTACAGCCACCCCCATTTTAACAAAAATAATCAAAGTAAGACTAATATCTTTGTTAAATAAAGTTCAATCTCACCAAACTTGACCACAAAAATAGTGATTGACTATATAGGCTCTTTTAAAATTTGTTTCACTGGAATTTTTGATGAGGAAGTTGAGGCCAGGAAGCCAAGCCAAGGACTTGCTATCAGACTTTGCCTTTAATACCTATATATTGGGCTGAATCCTTTCTTTTTGAGGTCCCCAAAATATTCTGAGCTTTCTGGGCCTGCCAGGGAGTGACATTCCTTCCTTGCCTGTACAGCTAGAAATCTTTTTAAGCCAGGCCAGTTTTTCCAAGGGGGGCTTTATTGGCTCCATAAAGTCAACCTTAGTTCCTTAAAACTGCTGGTCATATCAGAAAACAGAACATTCCAGTCTAAGCCCTTGGTAATATCATTAATGTTTTCAATTGTGTCCTGTTACAAGGAGAACATATTCTTATTGAACATATGCAAGTATACTGCCAAAAAAATAAGAACACTCATAAATAGTTTCTAAATTCTGGAGGTATCATGTAGAAAGAAAAACTAAATGTTTCAACTTTTGCTCACAAAAGTATACTAAATTACTATAAGCTATAGATAAAAAATTTTCTTAAATCTGGAAAACAACAAAACATTTAAAGAACCAACAATGTTGCAAATAAAACATCATAAAAATTATCCTCATCAGTTCATTTAGTCCCATGTCATTAATTTTTATTAATATTCTGCTTGATCTTGGTTAGCAGGTTCATAAACCAGTTTCTATATTAGAGTTTTGGATATTTTTACCCAGCCCAAGGGTATAATCTTAAAGTTATCAGAAAGCTGTATTCCAGGCCAGGCACGGTGGCTCACGCCTATAATCCTAGCACTCTGGGAGGCTGAGGCAGGAGGATTGCTCAAGGTCAGGAGTTTGGAACCAGCCTGAGCAAAAGTGAGACCCCATCTCTACTAAAAATAGAAAGAAAATAATTGGCCAACTAAAAATAGATAGAAAAAATTAGCCAGGCATGGTGGCGCATGCCTATAGTCCCAGTCACTTGGGAGGCTGAGGCAGAAGGATTGCTTGAGCCCAGGAGGTTGAGGTTGCTGTGAGCTAGGCTGATGCCGCAGCACTCTAGCCCAGGCAACAGAGTGAGACTCTGTCTCTAAAAAAAAAAAAAAAAAAAGAAAAAAAAAAGGCTGTATTACAGGGTATTGTCAGAGTCTTTTTCATGAATATCCTTGAAGAAGAAGGAATTTTGGACTGTAGCTGATTATATATGTTTTCAGAAAAGAATCAATAAGTGAGGTTAAAGAGGTTGGTTGGATGGTTTTGGTTGTCTATTTCTTCATTTCGATCCTTTATTCAGATTTTGAAAAAAGTTACTCAAATAAGTTGCGTTATTTCTTGAACCTGAATTAATATTAAGCTCAAGAAACCTCCTCCCTCCTTTTCCTTCCCCTCCCCTTCCCTCCCTTTCCTTTCCCTTTCCTTCCTTTCCCTTTCCTTCCCTTCTGGAAGGGTGCTCCTCTATCTCCCCGGCTAGAGTGCAGTAGCATCATCATAGCTCACTACATCCTCAACCACCTGAGCTCAAGCGATCCTCCTGCCTTAGCCTCCTGAGTAGCTGGGACTACAGGCGTGTACCGTGACATTCGGCTAATTTTTCTATTTTTAGTAGAGGCAGGATCTCACTCTCGCTCAGGCTGGTCTTGAACTCCTGGCTTCAAGTGATCCTCCCACCTCAGCCTCTGAAAGTGCTAGGATTACAGGCGTGAACCACTGTGCCCGGCCAAGAAAACTTTTTTTTTTAAATTATTTTGCATCAAAGGGATACAAATGCTGAAAGGAATCTATCATCTGGGCCTTGCTTGCTGGAGTAATTTATATCTGGCGGTGTTGCCAGGGATAATCAGTGTGTAGAAATACTGGTTGTTCGTAGGGAGGATAGCTACCTGGAAACAGGAGTGAATCAGAGAGATGTCTTCTCATGAAAAGCAAGCAGGCCCATAGAGCAAGATGAATGCAGACATGTCTAATTGGGGGAAACTTGTCATAGGGGATTTGTACGATAAGGAGCAGATAGCCGTTGGTGAATGTAATCTTGTTTCTGACTCACAGGAAGGAAGGAAGCAATGGAGGCAGGGCAGTGGGAAGACTAAAAGGCAAACTGAAGTGTTTGGGTGTGTGTCACACAAACTGAAGTGTGTCTCACAATGTGAGACAGTTGTCCCCCTGGAAGAGAACGCCAGGCTTTTAGCTTCAGGCTGATAAGGACCAAAGCCACTCACTCTGCCAGTGAGTAAAGCCAACAGGGGAATGTGGAGAAGGCTTGGGGGTTTGACAAAGGTGGGAACAAGTGACAGAAAGACATGATGGGTTCTTGCTTTTCAACTCTAACAGGGAAAATGTCTACATGACTTTGGAACCACAGCTTTTCAAATCCAGAAAGAAAACCCCCAATTAAATAATAGCTTAAAAAAATGAGCCAGGCATGGTGGCGTGAGCCCTGCAGCCCCAGCTGCTCAGGAGGCTGAAGCAGGAGGATCTCTTGAGCCCAGGAGTTCGAGGCTGCAGTGAGTTGTGATCCAGTCTGGGTGACACAGTGAGACCCCGTCTCTAAAAATAAATAATAATAAAATTATCTCACTATTTTCAAGCTAATAATGGCTATTTTATTTTCTTTATAAAGGGCTGGGTTCCAGAGCAGAGCAAAGATGTGAGCTGCAGTCTAGATGTCATGAAGGAAACCAAAGTGATCCATATATTTTCATCTCGCGTCACGGAGTTGGCACAACAACGCCCAGCACATGCTGGATATAAAAGTATTTGTAGAATTTAATTGCATTGTGACACAGTAATCCAAATGGAGATTTCAGGTGGTGGAAAACAGCACCTGAATTCTGAATTTTTCACCCAACAGGTCAAGCGACAGCAATGGCAGATGCCAAGAAGATGGGCAAACGGCCTCGCTAAAGCGTTTAAGAAAACGCACACAGAACGGGAGTCCTGTCTCTCCAGCAGGGGGCGCTGAGGATCTCCTTTGCACAACAGGGCTGAACGGTAACGTCTGGAAAGACCCTTTGTGGACTCTGCAGGAGGAAGGCCACACAGAGTTGGTTTTTCAGGCCTCCTCTGCCATGCGTGGTTCTGGCAGGGAGAACGTGAGATGGAAGTACTGCAAGAGCGGAGGAGGAGTCAGGGGACCACGGCGCAGTCCCTGCTCTGCCCCAGGTGACCTTAGCCGCTCAGTCAGCGCCTGAACCCCTCTGCCTGTGGCGGGGCAGCTGGCCCCAGCTGCACAGTGTAACTGCCGTCAGCACGTGTCCACCTGCAGCTCGGGGTCAGTGGTAGGCCACGCCTCTTTTAATGTTTCATAGGATGCAACCCTGAGCCCTACCCTGTCACTGCAACCTGCCGTCCTCTGCTCCCTTTCCACTGAGACTCAGCCATCCCGCAGTGTCACGGCCCCATGACAGGCCCATTCCTGTCCCGCAGTCGGGCCTGTCTGGGGTCACATGCGGCCTTCCCCTGCAGAGCCGGCATCCCCGAGGCTAGAAATGCCCCAGAGATGCTTCTGGAGCTTTGACTCTGGGACGGGGCTGAGAGCCTGTTCTTCCAGAGGCTTCTTGGCCCCAGTGGAATTTGTCCCCCATGGCTCCCAATCTTAGCGGGTTGGGGGAGGCCCGTCTCTGCCCACAGGCCTGGCCTGGCGCCCCACAGAAGAAGAACGGTCCCTCTCTCGCCTTTCTTCCAGTCCAAGGAAAGCATCACTCATCCGTTGTCTCGGGGAGACTCACTGTCTCCTCTGCTACAAAGAGGTAGGCTGGAGTCTTTTATTTTTTTATTTTTATTTTTTTAAGACAGAATCTCACTTTGTTGCCCAGGCTAGAGTGAGTGCCGTGGCTTCAGCCTAGCTCACAGCAACCTCAAATTCCTGGGCTCAAGCGATCCTCCTGCCTCAGCCTCCCGAGTAGCTGGGACTACAGGCATGTGCCTCCATGCCTGGCTAGTTTTTTCTATATATATTTTTAGTTGGTCAATTAATTTCTTTCTATTTTTAGTAGAGACAGGGTCTCGCTCTTACTCAGGCTGGTTTCGAACTCCTGACCTTGAGCAATCCGCCCACCTCAGCCTCCCAGAGTGCTAGGATTACAGGCGTGAGCCACCGCGCCTAGCCTGGGGTCTTTTAAATAGAAACTTTTCTTGTTAAAAGAAATCAAGTTCTGCCTCCTGGGATGCCCTGCAGCATTTTCATGACGGTTCATTGACTTTTCCAAGAGAGCGAGAGAGAAGGGCGTGGAGGCAGCTCTGCAGAGCAGGAAGGCCGGGTGGGAAGACAGCAGCTGGGATCCAGGGGTGGCCCTGCCATCCTTTTGTCTCCTGCAGGAAGCGGGCAGAGGGGTGAGGGTGACCTGCCGAAGCCTGGGCGGAAGGTCCCTTCAGAGGGGCCTGAAACCGAGTGTGGGCTCATGTGGCCCTGGGTGACGGTGGCTTGCTCGCTGGCGCGGCCGAGCGTCAGGGCTTGGGGTCTCCCGCCCGGCTGCTGGGCCTTGGATCTGCTCCTGCTCCAGCCTCAAACTCAGAACTGTGATTTCTGAGCCTTGTTCTTAGAATTGACCAGAACACTCTAAAAAGGCAGGTGCGGTGCAGGGAGGGAGGCTGTTTCCCGGTCTCAGATTTGGCGCTGATTCCCCATCTTAAATAAGAACCTCCTTTTTTGCTTTTTCTTGTGCCTTCTCTCCTTCTTGGCCTCCTGCCCCTTTCTCTCTCTCCCCACCTTCTGTTTTCTACTCCAGGTGTTTCTGATGTGGGCTTCGTCCTGGGCCTGTCCAGGTAGCAGAGCTGGCGTGGATGGACGGGACACTGGTCTTCTACCTAAGGCAAGGCATGGGCAGTGCCCTTTGTGGCCACATGGGGGCAGCAGGACCTCTGGCAGAGGATGTGCCCGGGCCACCTCTCTGTGCCACCTCTTGGGAGAAACAGGCTTCTGACTCTGGTATTCCTGGGCTTGGCCAAGTCCCTGCTGCAGGGTGACATCCCATACAGTGTCCCTGCAGACACAGGCTGGCCCTGTCCTTGTTCGATTTCCCTCCATCTGTAAAACCGTGCGCCCCCAGCAGATTTATCCGTCACAGCGCGTACCACTGTCCCAGAACAGCGTTCACACTGAGAGCACGTTCAGAGCAGAAGAAAAGAGATAAAGTAGTACCATGTTCCCCGAAAATAAGCCCTAGTGATGGGCGTGGCTACGCAGCGCATCTGCACAGCCCATGCATGTCGTCACAGAGCGGGAAAGAAGACGAGCAGCCCTTCTCATCTGCCCCGTGAGAGCTCTATGGCTCCACATGAGAGATTGGGGCCAATGGTTCTAAAGGAAACAGAGTCGCAAGAAATTCAGGATGGAATTCGGGGTTTGGAGAGTGATGATGATGTTCCAGAAGAAGACGACTTAACTATATTTGAATAAATGTAGATCGTTGTACCGTACTTAAAAAAAATAACACACCCCCTGAAAATAAGCCCTGGGGTGTCTTCTTGAGGAAAAATAAATATAAGACCTGTCTTGTTTTCGGGGAAACACGGTAATACAAGTTGTCATCGTTTCTTCTCACCCTCCCCGCCCCCACCACATCGTTTTTGAGCTGCCAGGTGTCTGCACCCCACGTCTTCTGGCCCAGGTGGCCTCAGGTCAGCTCCGGGTAGGGTGGGGAGGATGGCCGGTGGCCACTGCAGTCCCGCCGCAGATGTTCCAGTCCTGCTCTGCCTGTGGGCACGGGGTGAGCTGGCACACCCCACCCCACCCCAACCTTGGAGGTCAAGTTCGGCCGCGTGACTTGCTTTGGCCAAGGAAATGTGAGCAGAAATGGACGTGAGTCACTTCCACGTGGTGCTTTAAATGCCGGGGACAGGGAAGGGAGGGGAGGAGGAGGAGGACCGGGAGGAAAGCAGTGTTTTCCCAGGCTCCGCTGCTGTGACAAAATGCCACAGACTGTGTGGCTTAAATAACACACATTTATTTCCTCCCAGTTCTGGAGGCTGGAAGCCTAGGGTCAAGGTGTCACAGGGTTCGTTTCTCCTCCCGAGGCCTCTCCCCTCGGCTTGTAGACAGCTGCCTGTCTGCTCCCTGTGTGCTCACGTGGTCGTCCGTCTGTGCGTGTGTGTCCTAATCTCCTCTCTTAGGAGAACACTAGTCGGATTGGATTAGGGCCCACCCATGTGACCTCATTTCCCCTGAATTATCTCTTTAAAGGCCCCACCTCCAAACACTGTCCGGTTCCGAGATACTCGGGGTGAGGGCTTCAACATGAATTGGGGGGGTGGGGACACAATTCATCCTGTAGCAGGAAGCAAAGCCGTTTTTCCCAGTGGTGGCAGCAGGCAGAGGTGGGGACAGAGGACCTCCTGAGAGTCGCCCACTGAGCTACTGCAGGGATCTCAGAGAGGCTGCCGCTGAGCTCAGCTGAGCTGAGCTCGCCTGGTCCTGGGCGGGGCCGGGGTGGGCTCTGTGAATCACCAGACGCTCCCTGCCCCACCCTCCCCACTGCTCCTGGAGGCCCCTGGGTCCCCCAACCAGGCCCTTCCCTTCCTGGAATGCTCAGACGGATCCACTTTCCTGACTGCAGCCGACTACTGGTACAGACGGAACAGGGAGGGGTGGCGTCAGTCCCACTCTAGCCCCATGGTGAGGCCCCGAGTGCAGTGGATGGGGGCGCAGAGGTGAGCCCACCTGGGCAGGGCATCTCCTAGAGGGACACCAGGTGTCGGCTTTGTCATCTCTGACTCAGATTTCCCACGGGACTCTGGCTGTTTTGGGAAAACACCCCCTCCCTAGGGCTTCAGTCCTCCCTGCATGGAGCTCCCAGCTCCTGGGGGCTCCCTGCTTAACACACGGTTCAGGAAAACTCTACACCCCAAAGGCTGCCCGGCGTCTTACAGCTTCTTTCCTGGCGAGGTCCCTGCAGGTGGAGATGTTCACACCAATCTCCCTCCTGCAGCGAGTGGCGGGTGACTACTTTCCAGCACCCTCAAACACTTTCATCTTCCTTTTCTTCTTCTTCTTTTTAAGCCGACGCATCATAATTGTACGTTTATGGATACACAGTGATGCTTTGATACAGTCAGTGTATAATGATCAAATCAGGGCAATTAGCATATCCACCACCTCGAGTGTTGATCCTCAAAGAAATGATATACGAGCAAACATTTGTGAGGTTCCTCTTCCTGAATCAAATTTCCCTCGGAGACCCCTAGCTGTCTCCGCAGCTATTTGCTTTGAGCCTATGAACAGGGCATTTAAAAATAGCCCATCTGAAACCTCCACTCTGGCTGCAAAAATCATTCATCTATCCATCCATCCACCCATCCACCATCCTTTCATTCAATCGGGTGCTTGGCCCTGCGTGTGCTGTGGGACAGGGACAAGCTAGAAGGAAGTCACTTTCTCTTCTTTGGATGGACATCGCCTCTCGAAGTATTTTTTATTTCACTTTTTCTAACAGCAATATAGAAACAAATAATCATAAAAAATAAAAGTATAAACTGTCCATCGATTATGCACGTAATAGCACTTGGTATTGCTATGGGGGGGGAGTGTCTCGGGCTTGGCCAGGCCAGGGGGAGCCTGCCCAGGCCCTCAGGCCACTGTAACAGCTCCTGAGCCTGCCAGGGCAGGAGATGTGACCACACGAGACTGTGCCAGTGGGGATTTCCACGTGTTACACCCGGGGAAGCCTGGGCACGGGGGGGAGATGAAGGGATAATGGGTAGAACTGGCACCAGCACTGCGTACACGTGGAGGAAGGTGGTGGGAGGCCAGGCCAGACCTGCGGCTGCCCCAGACCCCACAGAGCAGGGATGTCACAGGGCAGCTGTGCTCGCTGCGGACGGGAGGGAGCTGAGGACACTGGACGGCGCTTGGGAAACTCAGTGCCTTCCCCTTCGCTCGCTTCCCTGCTCACCCCCTTCTCTTGCTCCTCCTCATCCCCTGATAAAATTCTTCTGGGATGAAATTGGGCAAAATAGACACATAACCTAGCCCAAAACGTGTCGTGCTCTTGGCCCCCTTGTAGAGAGCAAGGCGAGCGGGCGTGGGTTCCCGAGCAGCTGAATGGCTCGGGCACGCCCGGGTCCACTGCGCGGAGCACACTCCACAAAACCTCCCAGCTCTGGTCCGATCCAGTTGTTTCTGATGCTATAATGACTGATTTCTAAAAAGCAAAAAAAAGCTCAGTCTGGCATTTTTTCAGACCGTGGGATGGGCTTTCCTGCCTAGGTTCGAGGATGTTTACGGTGTTCTCTGCCGTGTGGGTAGGTGGGTGCGTGGGGCCGGCCCGGGGCCGCCAGGGCTCTTCCAGAAGGGCCGGCAGGAGAGGAAGGGCTCTCAGGGCCCGGGCCGTGCGCAAACAGAGCTCTGGGCAGGACAGCGCTGCTAGGTCCTCTAGGCCTCAGTGCACAGAGTAGGGTGGATGCAAATCCCTGGCTATGCTGTTCCACCTTCTTCGAAAGAAGCATAAACCCTCTGGCTTTTTGAAATTACAAGGAAGAGACCAAGTTCCTTCCTGTCTACAAGGGACCACTCACTTGCATCTTCCCCTCTCAGTCCACTAAGGGAAAGCGCCCTGTCCCTGTGTAGCTCACTGTGTGTGTGGACCCAGCTCCACTGAGATTATGCAGGAAGGAGACAAGACAGACACATAGAGCAGCTGGACACCGTGCCTAGACCACGGGACCCCGTGGGCCCACTGTCCAGGCCCCGCCCTGCCGTTGCCTGAATTGCATCCCGACTTGCAAAGCGGGAGGTGCGGGGGTGCGAGTGAAGCCGGGCATAGAGGCATAGGCAGTGTGTGGGTTTGGCAAAGCCTCGGGACCGCCTTTGGGGTTCGGCATGGATGCGTGGCCTGTCTAGGCGTCACTCACAACGGTTTCGCACGCCAATATCCACAGCCACTGAGCAGCCGTGCAACCCGGAGAAGCCACTCTCCTTCCCCAGGCTTCACTTTGCTCCTTTATCCAGCAGAGGGCTCAGCTAGGTGACATCCCAGGTCAAAGGACTTCTGGTCTGAAGACTCTGCCAGGCTGGGGGAGGAGCCACCAGGCGGGGTGAGTCGCCCAGGCTGACTCTCTAACCCACCCAGGGCTTGGCGCTCAGATCCTCACACTCCATAGGGACAAACTCTTAAATCAAATCCTAAACTCCGCACCCACCCACCTACCCAACTGGCTTCCCCATTCGGACAAAACCCAAACAGTCATTAACAGGTTAGCGACACATTAGTAACAGTCTTACTCGGTGAAAACTAGTGGTTAGGTCAGGCACAGGGTCTCAGAGGAGACTCAGGACAGGCTCTGGGCTCCCCAGGAGAGGGGGCCATAAGGTGACATAGGTGATAGATGCCATCCGTGGCGCCCCCTCCAGGAGGATTTCCTGGAAAACCCGCCCAGGACCTGCCTGGTCCAGTTACCAGCAGTGTCCTGGGCAGGCTCCCTGGGGCTGTCGGGGGCAGCGAAGGGGACCTTTGGAGGGGGTGACTGTGCACGTGGCCAGGGGCACCTGTGCTGGCTCCACCCCCGGCACACCTGGGGATGATGGTGCACTCGGCCCGTGGTGCTGGGTGCAAAACCAACCGCAGCCTGGACCGCAGGCTCTCCCCAGCATTGGCTGCAGCTGTGGAGTCTGGGTCCCCAAGCACCACTCTGTCATTCCTTTTGATTTCCCTTTCCCGGTGGGTTCAAGTCTGCTGAGTCCCCTACCTAGGGTGAACTCCAGCCTGTACTTAGAGGACAGTGACAGCCTGGGAGACGGGCACGTCTGACGTGTCTCATCTCGCCAGGGCCCTTGCAGGGGGAGCCTTCTGCAAGAATGACAGCTTTGGGTTCCCCCCACCTTTGGGAATCCCAGTTCATAGCACCAGTGACTCCAGGAAACAGGAATGTGGGCTGTCAAGGGACGGGTCACGCTGGGAACCAGGTTCTCCTTGACGTCTGGTTGGAGCGGCCCTTCTGCAGACAGAGCTCTTTGGGCCTGAAACGGAGGCCAGTCCAGGAGGCACTGGGACCACAGTGGGGACCCCAGGGAGCACCGTCCCACAGGTCCTGAGGCCCCCCAGCCGCCAGCCACAGGAAGCCCGGCCCCTGGGAGACCCGCTGGGGCAACTGGGCCCGGGCTCCCTCCCAGACCCCCTGCCTCCGGGGCCTCTCAGCACAGAGAGAACCTCCGGGAGTTGATGTTCATCTTGGTGACGCCGATGAGCTTGAGGGGCGTGGAGAGGCTGAAGGAGGAGGCCAGGGGTGAGTCGCAGAAGAGGTCGGCCAGCTCGTCCCGCTCCTCCAGCTCGTAGGTGGCATCGTTGAGCATCCTCCGGTGCAGGCGGCAGGTGTGCTCGATCTTCAGCTTGCTGATGTCGCCGCGCAGGCGCATGAGCTGCCTGGCCAGCTGCTGATCCTGCAGCCGCATCTCCGTCTGGAAAACAGGGGGGGTGTGAGCGCCGGGACAGGCCCGAGCAGGGCCCTAAAGCCACTTAGGGGTCCGTCTGGGAGCGCCAGCCCTTTGCCAGCTCGAGGAGGAGGTAGAGAGACACAGACAGCAGGGTGACACATGAGGGTGGGCTTGCAAAACAGTATCTGCAAGGGCGACTTCACACCCTAAATACTAACTGGAGCCCCGATTAAGAGGTAACTCCATGATCGAACCAAACTCACAGGAGTTCCCACAGCCCCCGAAGAAACCTGAGCAATGGCTAAGAGGCTTTATTTTTCCTTTTTCCCAGAGTTTTTAAAAATGGTGGTAGCATCTGCATAACGTAAAATGGAGCCTCGTGATCATTTTTAAGGACGCAGTGGGGTGGCAGTCACTGCGTTCCCATTGCTGTGCACCTGTCACCACCATCCACCTCCAGAACCCAAGAGGTCATCTTCCCAAACTGGAGCTCCGCACCCATTAGACACTACCCCCCTCCCCTCCTCCCAGCCCCCGGCATCCCCCCTTCTACCTCCTATCTCTGCGAGTTGGACGGATGCGGGGACCTTGTACAAGTGCGATCATACAGTATTTGTCTTTCTGTGACTGGCTGATTTCTCTTGGCATAACACCCTCCAGGATCGAACGGCTAGCAGCTCTTTAATACGCTAATCTTTTTAGAAGCCTGTAGTGAGCATGTCTCGCGGATCCTGTGCGCAGGAATCGGGAGAATGGAGCTGCTGGGAGGGCGAGGGGCTGCAGCATGGTCAGAGAGCAGGGCTGGCTGGGGCTGGAGTCCCCCCTCCTGTCTTCTCTGGGCACCAGGCTCTGCCAAGGGACCCCTCAGAGGCAGCGATGGCAACACAGCCCTGGTGGCTGCCATACGCCGCTTGACGCATCTTACACGCGTGGTTTCACTGCATCCTCCCACCACTCCAGAGGCAGGCACGGCCTGTTTTCCAGAAGAGGAACCCGGCTCAGAGAAGTGAGAGAGCTGGTGCACAGGGCCAGCCGGCCTGTGGATGGCGGTGGCACTCAGACCTGACTCAGCACTGGTGGCCTCCCCCTGGCTCCTGTGCACCAGCAGTGAGCGGGGCCCAGAGGCAGCAGAGGAGGAAGTTCTCAGCCCTGGTGAGAACCTGACTCCAGTCCTCGCTCGCTGGGTGGCTTTGGGCAAGTCCCTCTCGCTCCTCGAACTTCCGCCTCCTCATCTGCAGAAAAGGGGCAAGACCTCTTCCAAGGACTGTGGTGAGTGAAACAACCCAGAACCTGCCAGAAAATATGAACAATACTGGCCAAATAAGGAAAGAAGGTCCCCACTGTGTAAGGCCTTTCTCTGCAGGCTGGGGCACAGAAAGTAGAGCCCCAGTGTTAACCCCTCGTTACAGAGCCTGAGACGCTGGCGCTAGGACCTGGCCCTGGTGGTTGAGCTCTCGGTGTGGGTTTAACGCAGTCCCTGGCAAAGCTGTGGGACGTGACTGGGAACAAAGGCACTGGCTGGATTCTCAGAGGTGCAGCCAGTCATTCCAGCAACCCCATAATTAGGGCTCAGGACTTGGGGAAAGGCAGAGAGATGTCACCGGCCAGGGGTTGTCAGCGCATGGTGGTGAGAAGGGGTGTCCCCACTGGGCGTGAAGACGTAAAGAGTGTGGGACGATGGGGATGGGTCGATGGGTCGCTTCAAAACAGCTGTGCTTGTGACCAACAGTGTCTGTTTTTGGGGGCAGACAAGAATGTTCTTCAGAGAGCTGGGCTGTTTCTAAGGTAGCAGGTGAAGCCCGAGGGCAGGATTAAGTAACTAAACACAGTAATTAATGCGCTGAAAGGGGAGGGGAGAATCGAGGGTGTGGTGGGGGCCCAAACCCAGGAGGGCGAGGGAACTCAGCTCCTGAGCTGTGCCTTGTGTCATCTGCTGCTTTTCCTGGGGAGTTGGGAGAGGTGCTGACTCCAGTGCGTCCCCAAAACTAGTGACGGGGAGGACTGGAGCAGGCGTTTGCACACCCAGGTTCACAGCAGTGTTACAGTCGCCAACAGCTGGAAGCCACCTAGTGCCCTTGGACGGACGAGCGATGACACAGCGCGGTCTGTCCATACAGCGGAGGGTTATTCAGCCTCAGAAAGGGAGGACATCGTGCCCCATGCCGCACCGTGGATGGACCTTGAGGACGTCACGTGCAGCGACACAAGCCACACACGAAAGGACAGCGCTGCAGTACTGGGTCTTCTCTCTCCTACCCCAGCCTCGTAGCTGCAGACAGTGTGATGCCGAGAAGAGACCAGGATAAAGTCCAGGCCATTTATCTTCTCAGCTGCAAGGGAAGGTCCAGAACAGGCTCCACGGTCCCACGACTTGGAAATAAGACTTCGTTCTTGAACCTCAGAGACCATCTCCGCAACCTTTCTCATTACTTATTTCGCTCACTCAGAGGTCTGGCTTATTGTTTCGTCAGTGCAGTGTGGGACTGTCCGATTAGGAGGCTGGATAGAGTGGTAGCATCTGATCTTGGCGTTGGCCTCTGAGGAGGAGGCAGATGATCGCCGGGGGGAAGAAAAAGCAGGGTGTCGCTCACAGGTGCTGCTGCGTGGCAGCTTGAGGTTCCGGGGAAATGTGAAAAAAAATTCTAACACCCCTAGAAACTGAACTGAGTTTGTGAATTGATTTCCAGGGGAAGCCGTGTCCCTGGGCGGAGGCTGGAGCTGGTTCTCGGAAGTTTCTACTCTGGCAGGCGCAGGCCCGAGGGACAGAGCTGAGCTGACTCTCCTGGCACAGGGAGGCCGCAGGCATGGTGTCTCACGCTCTGCAGCCCTGGCCTTGGGGGCCCTGCGGGTGTGGGTAGGAGGAAAGGTCCAAAGGCCACCATTCCCTGGGTCGGCCCAGCAGGCAGGAAGGACCAGCCCTACGGCTCCTCTGTGCCTGGCTCCTGCCCCTGCTGCCCCGGCTGGAGTGCAGTGGCGTGATCATAGCTCACTGCAGCCTCGAACTCCTGGGCTCAAGTGATCCTCCTTCCTTGGCCTCCGAAAACACTGGGACTCCCCACCTTCCAGGAGCCCGGCAAGTGTGCAGGGCCCTAAAGCTACTCGTCCTCCTCCCCATCCTCCCTCCACAATGCCCTGCCAGGGAGGGATTTACTGTCCCCATTCTACCAGGACAAAATTGAGGAGGATTAGTTCATTGGTTTTCCTAAAGTCACACAACTAGGATGTGGTAGGATTGGACTTGACCTCTCATCTAATTACCAATTTTATTTTATTTTTATTTTTTTTGAGACAGAGTCTCACTTTGTTGCCCAGGCTAGAGTGAGTGCTGTGGCATCAGCCTAGCTCACAGCAACCTCAAACTCCTGGACTCAAGTGATCCTCCTGCCTCAGCCTCCCGAGTAGCTGGGACTACAGGCATGCACCACCATGCCCGGCTAATTTTTTCTACATATATTAGTTGGCCAATTAATTTCTTTCTATTTATAGTAGAGACGGGGGTCTCACTCTTGCTCAGGCTGGTTTTGAACTCCTGACCTTGAGCAATCCACCCGCCTCGGCCTCCCAGAGTGCTAGGATTACAGGCGTGAGCCACCGCGCCCGGCCTAATTACCAATTTTATACTTTTTCCACTCTACCTGGGACCAGTTAATGGGCCAGTGGTATTAGAATCACCTGCGGGTACTTATTAGCCTCCCAGCGCCTCCCGGATTTGAGGAATCTGAATTTCCTTGGAGGGCTGGGAGAGATCTGGGCTTTCAGCAAATTCCCTGGCTGCCCCGCCCGATGGTCACTGCTGGGTACCTTGGTGTGTAGTTATTATAACTGGGAGGGTGTCCCTCAGAGCAACTGGGTTTTGATTATTACAGAAAAAATGTGAACGAGAAATAAGGAGAAGCATGACAGCAATCCCGCTTACAGGCGAGGACCTGCCTGCAGGGGAAGTGAGGGGTTTGTATGTTTCCACTGGTTAATTTCATCGCCCACCGCACCTGGCACAGGGACCGCTCAGTGTGGTCCTCAGCTCCCCGGAGCATGTCACAGCTATGCTTATTGCACCTCTAGGATAGCCCTTGTCACCCCATGCCACCATGTTCGTGTGTCTGTCACCTCCTCGGAGAGAGCCCTGCAGCACCCACCTCCGCCCCGGGCGCCACACCCAACACCAAAGCCCAGGCACTCATCAACTCAGTCCTGGTCGCACTGAATGGAGCGGGGACTGGGTTAGAATGCCTCGGCCTG
>VSMD01097371.1:0-13611 GCA_008750895.1 Mirza zaza
CTTTCTTGTATTTATTTGGTTCTTTATGATTAGATATGAGTGGGAAGAATGGCTTCAGTCTAAATTAGGACAGTTATTTTGGATGTTATATTTAAGCACTCTGGATAAAAGCTGCTCTTCTATTTTTTTCACAGAGTAGAAAATATTATAGGCTTCTATGATCTTCTATTTCTTTGTGTATTAAAAATATAAATCAGATGAAAATCCAATATTGCTTTCACTTTAAAAGCTTGTATGAATTATATTTTATATACAAGTATTAGATTATTATATGTGAGATTGTATATACCATATATAATCTTATTTAATTCATACACACTCATATGTACAGTGCTTAGGACAATGTCACCAGGGGCCACTGAGGCAAACATTTCTTTAATTAGAGATGAAGGTCACACTGGCTTGCTGACACTTCTCCCAGATGTACCCAGGGAGTTAAAGTGGTGGTAAAGAGCTGAAGCTAGATGATGTTTAGGAAATGTCCAATGAACAAGATTATTTTTATTATATTTTTCTCATATAAATTTTGTTTAAAAATACAGTTGGGACTTAGGTTGGAGATGTTCATTTCCTAGCTTCTGTGGTATTCACTATAGCAACATGACATCAATAAAACCCCTTAAGGTTCAGTAAATAAAATTGGTGTTTGTCTTCTTTTAAATTTCTTTGAGACTCACCCTGCAGGGGAAAAAAATTCTCTGAGACTCCCAAGGGTCATCACTACTAAAAAGAGGTTATATATTCATTTTTAAATCAACTGTTTATTACACTTTACATAGTTACTACCCTGTCATGTGGATAGTCACTGACTTATTTGATTATTCAGTATACTTAGGGAATGTCCACTGTGTGTCAGCTACTGTTCTAGTGCAGTAACTGACACACTCCATGCTCTCATGGCAGTTTCAGTCAACAGGGGTGGATATACACAAACAAAAAAACAAGTAAATATGTAGTATGTCAGATGGTGTTAAGTGCTTAAAGGAACAATAAAGCAGAGTAAGGAGTAAAGGAAATACTGCACCAAGGTAGGTGATCTGGGAAGGCTTCTATATTGAGGTGACATTTGAGTAGAAGTTTGACAGAAGTGAAGGAGCAAGCCATATGGATATCTGGAAGGAGAATATTTCAGAGGAAACAATGTACAAAGACCCTCAGACAGAAGTACACTTAAAGTGTTTAATTTGTGATAATATGGATGAACCTGGAGGACTTCATTAAGTGAAATAAGACAGGCACATAAAGACAAATACTCCATGATCTCACTTCTAAGTGGAATCTAAAAAGTTGAATTCATAGAAGCAGAGAGTTGAATGGTGGTTACCAGAGGCTGGGGGTTGGGGGAAGGAATTGAAATGTTTGTCAAAGGATATAAAATTTCAGTTAGGAGGAATAAGTTCAAGAGATGTATTGCATAGCATGATGACTATAATTAATAACAATGTATTATATACTTGAAAATTGCTAAGAAAGTAGATTTTTAGGTGTTCTTATCACAAAAAGTATGTGTGATAATTCATGTTAATTAGCTTGATTTAGCCATTCCAGAATGTATACATATTTTAAAAGATCATGTTGTACAGAATGATACATATAAAAATATGTAAATATATACAGTTTTTATTTGTCAATTTATAAAAAGTAGCAAAGAAACCTATAACAGGAGCAAAATGGGCAGAGAGGAGAGTGGCAAGAGATGAAGTAGGGAGGGTCAGATAATACAGGACCTTGTGGGACAATGTAGGGACTTTGGCTTTTCATCTGAGTAATATGGGGAGCCAGTGAGAATTTTGGGAAAAGGATCAATCTGACTGAAGGTTTAAAAGAACCACTCTGGTTTCTATGTGGAGTGTAGTCTGTAGATAGCAAGGGTAGGCCACATTTATAGCAGGGACAAGGGTAGATAGGCATTGCAACAATGCAGATGGAATATAATGATGGTTTGGATTATGTTCCAGTTACTATAGCTGCATAACAAAATACCCCAAACAGAGTGGGTGAAAACAACTATTTTAGTATACACATGCATTCTGTGGGTCAGGAATTTGGAATTTGGAAAGGACACCACAGTTTGTTTTATAATATCCAGGGCCCCTGAGAACCCAAATCCTAGGGGTAACTTAATACCTAGGGGAAAGTACTTTGTCTCATCATAATGGTTAGAGAAAAAAAGAATTGTTGAGAAGCGTAGCTAATAAATGAAGTGGTATCTGGAGGCAGACATGAGGTCAAGATAGGAGAGACTAAACATATTGTTAAAAGGTGGGCAACATTAAGCATATTTGTGTTGATGAGAAGGATCCTTTAGTTAAACAAATTGATGATGCCAGAGAGAGAGAGGAGCTAGAATCCAGAGGCCAAATGGGAGAATTGGACTCTGATGGGAGCAGGGCCACTTTGTGGATTAGGAAAAAAGCCTGAGACTGAAGGTTAGTTTCAGGTTGTTTAGCAAATTTGATGGTGGGAAGATGAGGGAGTTCCTATTTGGTTGCTTCCATTTTCTAAATGAAGGCTGAGAGTGAGGGCAGTGGAGGGAATATAGTGGGTATACAGAGAGAAGGTGTAAAGTGTTCATTTTGGAGAGCAACAGGTGTCCTAGAGTATTGCATTGTCATCATGAAGTTAAAGTGAGATGAATTTAGCAGAGCTGTATGCTTTTCTCCATCACCTTCAGTTGTTTGGATGTGGCCACAGAAAAGTTGAGTAGTTGGGCTTACCCAAGGTGAGACTTTGCCAGGAAAGTGCAATATAAGGAGAAGGGTGCAAAGGAGCTAAGAATTTTTTCATGTGAGTAATTACAATAATGGGGCCATGAAATTTAACCTTTGGATAAGGAAGGGACATATGAAAGGATGTACCAGAACAATGAGAAAAGGTGGCAGGGCTCAGTGGATATGAGGTCTTGATGATATCAAAGAATTGCAGAGATGGACTATCTGGAGTAGGTGAGCTGGAAAACGAGGAGGTATTGGATAGAGATTGATTGAAATAAGTCACACTTGGTTGTGATGTGTAATTCTTTCTATTCACTGTTGGATTTGATTTGCTAATATTTTGTTGAGGATTTTGGCATCTATGTTCATGAGAGATATTGGTCTGTAGTTTTGCTTTTTTATTATATAAAGATGTCACATATGTCTGGTTTTGGTATGGGGTCATGCTGGCCTCATATAATGAGTTAGAAAATATTCCCTCTGCTTCTGTATTTTTGAAAATATTGTGGAGAATTGTTAATACTTTTTCCTTAAATGTTTGGTAGAATTTAAGGAATCCTGGCCCAGTGAATCCATCTGGGCCAGGTGCTGTTTTTGTTTGGAAGGTGATTAATTATTGATTTAATTTCCTTAATAAGGTCTATTTGATTATCTATTTCTCCTTGTGTGAATTTTGGTAATTTTTGCAGAGACTCAATGGGAAGCTTGAAATAGAGGTTTTTGAGATATTACAGATAGTGATGATGACTAGGTCAAGGATGAACATATGCTACATCCGAACTACTCTACAGAGGTAATTTTCTATGCATAAATATTTCTGTGCACATATACATATTATAGTGTATATATTATACAGATGGGATTATACTGTAGTGATGGTGTTCAGTTTGTTTTTTTTCTCATTATAATTTATTTTGATCTTCTTTCCTTATTAGTATTCATTTGTTTAATTGGTATTTATTGAACAGACATAGAACAGTTTAAAAAAAGAAGTCCTTGCTCTGATGAAATTTACATTTTGATGGAGTGGGTGGTGGAAATATTAAACTCATAAAAATAATTATTTATATTCTTTCATATTCCATGTGCTACACCATGGAAAGTTTGAATTTGAATAATGTAGAGATTGACATGGGCAGGGGACTACAGAGGGTAGGCCTCTTTGAGCTGTGACTTGAATAATATGAAAGAATTAGCTATCAAAAATCTAAATGAAGAGCATTCCAGGTAGGAAAAATTTCAGGGAAGTGAGTGAGAGAAAAATAGATCCATATTTTGAATGCCTACTGTACGCCTTGTGGATTATTCTAAGCATTTCATGTATATTGCTTTGTTTTATCCTCACACAAACCTAAAGAGTAGAAAGTATTGTTATTACCTTATACTGAAAAGGAATCAAGCCACATTCTGGTTAAGTAAATTGCCCAGGTCCACATAGCTGGTATGTGGTAAGGTCAGGACTCAGCTCAGACAGTTATCCTAGAGACCATTGCCTAACCACTAACTGTTTAGTCTCTAAGGTCTCTTCCAACTCAAAAATTCTGTATTTAATGTGGTGTTTTATTGGCATAATAAAGGTAATGCCAGAGGTAAAAAGCTAACAATAATAAGTAAATGCTCTTTCATCAAATGACTTACACTTTATGAAACTCTGCATTTATGGGAGTTTCATGTGGTTGGTATTATGGTGTCCTGTTATTGAACATACCATAATGCTTACCCACCAGAAGCAGGACTATTCAAAACCAAGATGCCATAAACAAACTAAAACCATGACACACAGAACTTTGGAAAGTATACAATGATGAAAAGATAGAAATATGTAAAGACATATGTTTTCTGTGATACAGGATATAAGAGAGCCTTGAATATGTTCTCCAGAAATTCTATCTTGGTGACACATCCATCATTTGACAACCAACACATGTAATGATTTTGCTCACTCACCACTTTCCCCTCTTATTTGTCTAAACCTTTCTTTTTACTACTTCTATTGTGAGAAAAGAAATGCATCTGCTAGGTGCTATAATGAACTCAGAGGCACACAGATTCTTGGGAAAGCAAGGCTAAATGGGAAAAGAATGGGGATACGGAATCTTTCATCTGTTTCTAATTATTCTATTTCATTCTTTAGGGCCTCACTGATTTCTAAGGGTTAGTATTTATTTGTGTAGTTTACTCTTTATTTTCCTTCCTACTTGTTATCTGACATTTCTGATCTAAGGTGTGAGAAATCATTTGCTGTCCCTGCTACTCAGGCAACATTAATAACTGATGTTTGAAAGTATAATTTTTCATGTATTGATGAACTGTGATAAAAATAAATAGTTGGACAAATTTAATTATAACTTAGATCTCCTTAAATTTTCACTTCCTTCTCAGTTCCAGTTAGACAGCAAGACTTGCTTAGGCATCTTGCTCCAGGAGGAAGACTTTATGTTGAAAGTCATGTTTACTTTTAGGATTTATTTTCTGTTCAAGTTTTGGGTATGACACTGATATACCTATAATCAAGGAAAGAAGAACCAGGAAATCACTGCTGTCCATGTTCACAGCTGGCATCTTCTACAGAATTGGAACTAGAAGTAGGAAGAGAATATAGTATATATTCATATGTACTATATATATAGAATATAGTATTCCAAGTGGTGGGATATCATTGAGAGGTAACCATAAAGAGATAAGAGGCAGTTGTATAGGGAAAACAGAGCAAATGTTTTCTTTTTCATGTCCTAGCTTTGGATTTCTACACATTTTACTGGGTAAACAGTTGCCTATTGATTTTGGAGGTGTTGAAACTGAGAGAAGAGATTGAAAAAAATTTTTTTCTTAAATACACGTTGTAGTTAGGGGAAATTCAGAAGTAAAGTGTGAAGAAATACAGCTATAATATTTTCCTTTAGATAAGTAAAACAACTGTATCAATCTAAACTCTTGCCTTGAGTAACAGGAGAAATAAAACAGGATGCAATAACTGAAGGTAAAAGATAAGACAGGATGGAATAACTGAATGGAAGACATAAGACAAGATACAATAATTGAAGAGGAGAGATAAAGAGGATGCACTAAATGAAAAACAGATAAGAAGGATGTAATAAGTGAGAGGGAGAAATAAGACAGGATACAATAAATGAGAGAAAGAGAGAGAGAAAACAGGATGTAATAAATGAACATGAAGAGGTAAGACAGGATGGAATAACTGAATGGGAGAGTTAAAATAGGATATAATAATGAACAGATAACATAAGATGGTGCGAAAATGAATGGGAGAGATAAAACAAGATGGAACAATTGTAAATGGGAAAGTAGGATAGGATGCAATAAATGAGGAAGAGAGAGAAGATAGGATATATAATTGAACTGAAGTGATAAGACAGGATGCAATAAATGAGCAGGGGAGATGAGAGAGGATAAATAATAGGAAGGATAAGACAAGATGGAATAACTGGACAGGAGAGATAAGATAGGTGCAATAAATGAAATTGAGGGATAAGATAGGGTGCAATAAAAGGGCAGGAGAGATAAGAAAGGATGTAATAACTGGATTGGAAAGTTAAGACAGGATGCAATAACTAAGCAGGAGATATAAGGTAAGATGTAGTAATTGAATGGGAGAGATAATCAGGACGGAGTAACTCAACAGGAAAGATAAAATAGGAAGCAAAAACTGAATGGGAGAAAACATTAGGTAATTACAGAGAGATTCTCCTTCCTACTAGGGAAGGTGTTTTGGAGCTGGTGATCTTGAAGGATGAGTAGCAGACTTGCAAAGAGGAGGAAGGAGCATTATAGTTAGAGGCCAAAGGAGGAAGAAGAATATGACTGTGATAAAAATATGGGGAAAGGAATACTAGAGTCTACCTAGGTATCATAGGACATGTACAAGTGGGTGCTTTGACTCCTAAAGAAATCATAGCAGCAGCAAAAATAGATAAATGGGACCTGATCAAATTAAAAAGCTTTTGCACAGCTAAGGAAACTATCATTAAAGCAAATAGCCTATAGAATGGGAGAAAATATTTGCTCTCTACACATCCAATAAAGGGCTGATAACAAAAATCTATCTAAACTTTAAAAATTCAACAAGAAAAAATCAAACAACCCTATCAATAAATGGGCAAAGGACATGAACAGAAGCTTTTCAAAAGAAGACAGAATAATGACCAGAAAACATATAAAAAAATGCTCAACATCTCTAATCATTAGAGAAATGCAAATCAAAACCACAAAGAGATATCACCTAACCCCAGTAGGTTGGCCTTTATCAAAAAATTCCAAAACAATAAATGCTGGCGAGGATGTGGAGAGATAGGAACACTCTTACACTATCGGTGGAACTGCAAATTAGTGCAACCTTTGTGGAAAAGAATTTGGAGATACCTCAAAGAGCTAAAAATAGAAATACCATTTGATCCAACAATAGCACTATTAGGCATCTACCCAAAAGAACAAAAGACATTCTGTAATAAAGACATCTGTACCTGAACTTTTATGACAGCACAATTCACTATTGCAAGGATGTGGGAACAACCCAAGTGCCTGTCAATTCATGAGTGGAATTTGGTATATGTATACAATGGAATATTACTCAATTAAAAGAAATGATGGTGATCTAGCACCTCTTACATTTTCCTGGATAGAACTCGAGCCCATCCTCCAAAGTGAGGTATCACAAGAATGGAAGAACAGGCTCCACATGCACTCACCATCAAATTGGCACTGACTGATCAACACTATGGTGCTCACTCAGTAGTAACATTCTTCAGGGGTTGGGGGATTGGGAGTGGGTAAACTCACAACTAACGGACATGGTGAGCATTGTAGGGGGGAAAACGCATGCCTCAAATCATGGTTTGGGTGTGGCAAAGTCATAACATGTAACCAAAATGTTTGTACCCCCATTATATCCTGAAATAAATAAATAAGAAATCATGAAAGAGGTGTAACATTTGGGCTGAGACTTGAAGAGTCTTGTCAAATGGACAAGAATTGGAGGGCATACAAACAGCAACTTCAACGGTTTGGAAACATCCATTTACTTGTACTTTAAAAATACAAGTATTGAGCATGAACTCTGTTCAAGGCACAATGCCAAATGAAGGGATGTAGGAATGAACAGGTAAGACCCTGAACCTGCATTCATGTAGCTTACATTTTAATGAGAAAGACATTATTTGTTCATAATTATTATAAATAATAAGCAAAGAGAACATATAACAGGGAAATCTGAACTATTCTGGAGGGTCTAGAAAGATTTTCCTAAAGAATTAAAATTTAAGCTGAAACTTGGAGGATGAGTAGCTTTTCACTAGTCAAAGTATGAAGGTGAGAGGTAAGAAAGAGTCCTGGAAGCTGAGGAAACAATATGTGCTAAATCCACAATCTGAGAAGGTGCATAGTATATTCAGAGGGCTGAACTGAGGTCAGTGCAGCTCAAACATAAAGAAAGAGGAGAGCATCACAGGGTGAAGCTTCCGAGGTGGGCAAGGGCCATCATTAGGATTTTGGCCTTGATACTAAGAGCAAAGAGATGGTTTTACGCTAGAGAGTGATGTGGTCAGATTGTTGTTTTTAAAAAGATCTCATTGGCTGCAGTTTAGAATGAGTTAGACTTGGGGACAAAAAAATAGGTGTGTGTAAGACCAGGCATGAGATGATAGTAGTTTGGATGAGGAAGATGGCAATAAAGGTAGAGAAAGGTTGATGGTCTTGAAAGATGTTTAGAAGTAGTAAAAAAAAAAAAAAAAAAAAAAAGAAGAAGAAGTTAAGATTGATTAGATACAGAGGAATGAAGGCCATGTGGATTTCAAAGCTTATGCCTTGATTGTTAGCTTGAGCAACTGAGTGGATGGTGTTGTCATTCACTGTGATGGGGCATGGTATAGGAACACCTGTGAGTTTTAAGGAGAGGAAGGGAAGGTCATGAATTCATTTTGGCTATGTTGAGTTTGAAGTGCCTATTTGTAAAGAGATTGAGTCTGAATCTCAGGGGAGAGAATTAGGCTTGTGATGTAAATTTAGAGTTCTTAGATTATGGATAGTAATAGAAGCCAAGGGAGTGGATGAAATCATTCAGGCAGAAAAATGTAAGATGAGAAGAGAAGGGGCCTCAGATGGGACCTTAAGCCACATCACATTGAGTTCACATAAACATTTGAAGATTAGGCAGAAGAAAAGGGAGAGACTAGAGAGCCAGAGCTCTGAAGAAAACCAGGGCAGGGCAATGTCTTGGAGGTCAAAGGAAGAGAACATTTTCAAAAAGAATGGTTAGATGTATAATATATAGTTGGGACTTGGTGCAGTGGCCTACACCTGTAATCCTACCAGTTTGAGAGCCTGAGAAAGGAGGATTGCTTGAGGTCAGGAATTCAAGACCAGCCTGAGCAACATAGTGAGACTCTCCCATATCTACAGAAAATACAAAAATTATCTAGGCATGGTGGGATGTGCCTGTAGTCCCAGCTACTTGGATATCTGGGATTCTGTAGTCCCAGGATCACTTGAGCCCAGGAGTTTGAGATTGCAGTGAGCTATGATGCCACTGCATTCTTAACTGGGCAACAGAGTGAGACCCTGTCTCAAAAAAAAAAAAAAATATATATAGTTGGAAGGTCAAGTTAATTTTAAGGATTGAGACATGTCCATTTGATTTATCAACAAAGAAATCACTCCTAGTGAAATCCATTTAAGCGTAGTGGAGAGAGCAAAAACTAGATTGAAGTGAGTTGAAGAGTAGGTGGGAGGTAAGGAAATGGAGACAGTGTGTATATACAACTCTTTTGAGAAATTTTGTTATAAAGGAAAGTTGAGAAATGAGACAAAGCTTGAAAAAAAAATAGGATCAAGGGAGAGTTTCAGAAAGGATCCAGTAGAGTGGGTGAGATTAGGAATAAAAATGAAAGTGAAAGATAGTCAATCATATAAATTTTCCAGGAAGGAAGGAGAGGATGAGATTTAGTGTCAAGCAGAGGAGGTAACCTTAAATTGGAGGAGAGACCTCCTCATTGGAAGGAAGAAGATGGCTCAACAGTAGAAAAGTGAGGCTGTTCCCTTTCAATGGCATCTATTTTTTCTTTGTTAATATTTTAAAACGTTTAATTGATAAAAATTGTTTTTATTCAAGATGTACAGTTTGATGATTTGCTATCAATACATACACATTGTGTAATGATTACCTCAATCAGATTAACTCATCCATCACTACCAATGCTCTGCATTAGATCCCCAACCTTATTCATCTTATTGGTGAAAGTGTGGCCTTTGACCAACATCTCCCCATTTACTTCAGCTCTCAGCTCCTGGCAACTACCATTTTACCCTCTGCTTCTATGAGTTTGACTTTTTTAGATTCCGCATATAGATGAGATCATTTGATATTTGTCTTTCTGTGTCTGGTTTATTTCACTCAGCATAATGTTTTTCAGGTTCATTCATATTGTTGTAAATGGCAGGATTATCTTCTTTTTATGGCTCAATAATGTTCCATTGTGTGTGTGTGTGTGTGTGTGTGTGTGTGTGTGTGTAGTGTGTATATCACTTTTTTTTTTTAATCCAATCACCCATTAATGGACACTTACATTGTTTCCATATCTTGGCTCTTGTTAATTCCACAGTAAACATGGAGGTGCAGATATTTCTTCAAGATAGTGATTTCGTCTCCTTTTTATATATACCCAGAAGTGGGATCGCTGTTTTATTTGCAAGTGTTTTGAGGGACTTCAATACTGTTTTCCAAAATGGCTGCAACAATTTACATTCCACTAACAGTGTACAAGGGTTCCCTTTTCTCCATATCCTTGCCAATACCTGCTATCTCTTGTCTTCTTGATAGTTACCCTCCTAACAGGTATGAGGTGATATCTCATTGTAGTTTTTATTTGTATTGCTCCAATTAGAGTTTTCTTAAACACTTTTTTTATGTATCTGTTGACTATCTGTATGTCTTTTTTTGAGAAATATCTATTCAGGATTTTGCCCATTTTTAAATAGGGTTATTTGTTTTATTGTTACTGAGTAGTTTGAGTTCCTTTTGTATTTTGGGTATTAGCCCCTTATCTAATGTGTGATTTACAAATATTTTCTCCTGATCTGTGAGTTGGATTTTCACTCTTAACTATCTCCTTGCTGTGCAGAAGCTTTTTAGTTTGATGCAATCCCATTTGTTTATTTTTGCTTTTGTTTTCTGTGCTCTTGGGGTCATATTCAAGAAGTCACTGCCCAGACCAAAATCACAGAGAGTTTTTCTTCTGGTAGTTTTACAGTCTCAGGTCTTACATTTAAGTCTTTAATTCATTTTGAGTTGATTTTTATAAAAAGTGTGAGATAAGGGTCCATTTTCACTCACTCAGATTCCTTCTGCACCTAATTTGTTGAGACTTTTTATCATGAAAGGATATTGAATTTTGTCAAATGCTGTTTCTGCATATATTGAGATGATCATATGATTTAATCTTTCATTCTGTTAATGTAGTATGCCAAACTTATTAATATATATATATATATATGTTGAACCATCCTTGAATTACAAGGATAAATCCTATGTGATCGTAGTGTATGATCCTTTTAATGTATTGTCGAATTCAATTTGTTAGGATTTTGTTGAGGATTTTTGTGTGTATGTTTATCAGGGATATTGGCCTCTAATTTTCTTTTCTTGTAGTGTTCTTATCTGGCTTTGGTGTGAGGGTAAGGTCCATCTAAAAAAAAATGAGTTTGAAAAGTTCCCTTCCCTTCAGATTTTTGGAATAGTTTGAGAAGGATCGACATTAATTCTTTAAGTGTGTGGTAGAATTCACCTAGGAAGCCATCTGGTCATGCACTTTTCTTTGTTGGGAGTTTTTGACTACTGATTTAATCTCCTTACTCATTATTGGTCTGTTCAGATTTTCCATTTCTTTATGATTCAGTCTTTATAGATTTTATGTTTTGATTTTATATTTCTAGGAATTTATGCACTTTTTCTAAGTTATCCAATTTATTATCATATAATTGTTCATAGTAGTCTGTTATGATCCTTTGTATTTCTGTAATATCAATCATAATGTCTCCTCTTTCATTTATAATTTTCTGTATTTGAGCCCTATTTTTTTCTTGGTTAGTCTACCCAAAGGTTTAATTTTTTCAAAAAACCAACTCTTAGTTTTGTTAATCTTTTTCAAAAAACCAACTCTTAGTTTTGTTGATCTTTTCTATTATCTTTCTAGTCTCTATTTTATTTATTTATGCTCTAATCTTTATTATTTTCTTTCCTCTTCTGACTTTTATCTTAATTTGTTCTTTTTCTAATTCCTTGGGATATGACAATAGGTGAGTTTATTTGAAATATTTTCTCTTTCTTAATTGGAATTTATCGCTGTAAACTTCCCTCTTAGAACAGCTTTTGCTGCAGCCCATAAATTTTAGTATGCTGTGGTTCTATTTTTATTTGTCTCAAGATAATTTTTGATTTCCCTTTTGATTTCTTTTTTGACCTCTTAATTTTTCAGGAGTATGTTGTTTAATTTTCACATATTTGTGAATTTTCCCAAATTATCCTGTTATAAGTTTCTAGTTTCATAATGTTGTGGTTAGAAATGATAGTTGAGATGGTTTTAATACTCTTAAATTTGTTAAGACTTATTTTGTGGCCCAACATATGATCTGTCCTGGAGAATGTTCATATGTATTTGAGAAGTACCACTGAGTTTTACATTTGCATATGTTTTCATGGGGGTGTTACTTAGCATCCTTTCATTTCAACCTAAAGAATTCTCTTTAGCATTTTTTATAAAGCAGTTCTTATAGTGATGAACTCTCTTAGCTCTTGTTTGTCTGGGAATGTCTTTATCTTTGCTCATTTCTTAAGGACAGATTTGCTGAGTACAGTATTCTTGCTTGACAGGTTTTTTTTTTTCTTTTCAGCACTTTGAATACATCATCCCACTCCCTCCTGACTTGCAAGGTTTCTGTTAAGAAATCTGCTATACTCATGTGGGTTCCCTTGTATGTGATAAACTGCTTTTCTCTTGCTGCTTTCAAAAGTCTGTGTTTTTAACTTTAGGCAATTTGATAACAATCTGTCTCAGAGTGCTCTTTTTTTGGGTTAATCTTTCCTGGGATATTTTGAGCATTGTGAATCTGGATATCCATATCATTCCCAAGATTTGGAAGGTTTTTAGCTAGTATTTCTTTAAATAAGTTTTGACCCTTTTATCTATATGTAATTCACATATTTGTATGCTTCATGGTTTCCATAGTCTTTTATGCTTTTTTTTTTTACTCTTTTTCCTTTTTTGCTTTTATAATTAGCTAATTTCAAATGACCTATCTTGAGTTCACTAATCCTTTCTTAGGTATGATTAGGTCTGCTGCTGAAACTCTATTGAATTTTTCAGTTCTGTCATTGTTTTCTTCAGCTCCATAATTTCCATCCTATTCTTTTTTTTTGTTTTGTTTTGTTTTTTTTGTTTGTTTGTTTTTTTTTTCTTTTATTTCATCATATTATGGAAGTACAAATATTGTTAGGGTTACAAATATTGCCCCTCTCCCCTCCCTCCCCCCGATATGTCCAATCCCCTGGTGGTGTACATCACACACGTTATGGAAGCACACACCCCTTTCCTCCTCCCCACCCCTGCCTGCCCACCACCTGTTAAAATTTTTTTTTTTTTTTTAACATTTTGGTTACATTGTATATCTTTGCCTCTCCCTAAGAAGGGTTAGAGGTATGCCCTCCCCCTCCAAAATGCTCATCTCATCCCTAAGGTTGGGTGCCCCCCCACACACCGAATCTCTGGTGAGCATTGCCACCATGTGAAAACCAAAGTTTAAATCAGTCAGTACCAATTTGATGGCGAGTAGATGTGGAGCCCATTTTCCATGTCTTGTGTCGCCTCACTTTGGATAACGGGCTTAAGCT
>VSMD01097377.1:0-49558 GCA_008750895.1 Mirza zaza
TACTTTGTTGCTCAGGCTAGAGTGAGTGCTGTGGTGTCAGCCTAGCTCACAGCAACCTCAAACTCCTGGGCTCAAGCAATCCTCCTGCCTCAGCCTCCCGAGTAGCTGGGACTACAGGCATGCGCCACCATGCCCGGCTAATTTTTTGTATATATATTAGTTGGCCAATTAATTTCTTTCTATTTATAGTAGAGATGGGGTCTCGCTCTTGCTCAGGCTGGTCTCGAACTCCTGAGCTCAAACGATCCGCCCACCTCGGCCTCCCAGAGAGCTAGGATTACAGGCTTGAGCCACCGCGCCCGGCCTTGAATTGCTTTTTAAAATTAGCATCAGCCAGATGCGGTGGCTCATAATCCTAGCACTCTGGGAGGCCAAGGCAGAGGGATCGCTCAAGGTCAGGATTTCCAAACCAGCCTTAGCAATAACGAGACCCTTGTTAGGTGGTCATGGTGGTTTGTGCCTGCATTCCCAGCTACTCAGAAAGCTGAGGCAAGAGGATCATTGAGCCCAGGAGTTCAAGGTTACAGTAATATTATTTTATTTTTATTTTCTTTTACCTGTCTTACACTTAGGGCAGTAAATGCCCTAAGTGTAAGACAGGTAAAAGAAAATAAAAATAAAATCAGCATTTATTGAGCACCTGCTATGTGCCAGACCCAAGTTACATTGTTTCCTGTGTGCATTTTCCAATTTTTCCTTTTTGTAATAATGTGTAATAATTACATTCATATGTATATTTTTACATAAATATCTTCCCCCAGAGAGCTATAAGATTGAATCTCTTGGATCTTCTACTCCCTTGTTTTTACTCTGGATATGTTACCTAACTTCTGTGAACATAAGAGTTTGCTGCTTTTTAAAATGAGGATAAATGGTGAGGTGGCCCAGTGCTTTGTAGTCCAAGCACTTTGAGAGGCCAAGGCAGGAGGATCATTTGAGTCCAGGAGTTCAAGACGAGCCTGGGCAACATAACAAGACCCCATGTCTACAAAAAAATTAAGAAGTTAGGTGGTCATGGTGGTTTGTGCCTGCATTCCCAGCTACTCAGAAAGCTGAGGCAAGAGGATCATTGAGCCCAGGAGTTCAAGGTTACAGTAAGCTATGATTGGGCCACTGCACGCCAGCCTAGGCAACAAAGCAAGACCCCGTCTGTACCAAAAAAAAAAAAAAAATGAGGATAGGGATATGTACCAATCTCATAAGGATTTTTGTGAGAAGTAAATTTTTTAAAAAGTATGTAAAGTGCCAAGTCCTATGCTTCATGCCAGCTACATACTGAATAAATAGTAGTCATTAAGTGGAATTATTCAGTCAGAAAATAGTTTTTATAGTTCTTATAACACCGTTCCAGATGGTTCTTCAGGAGGATTTACCGAATTGCATGGTGGCTAGCATCGTGTAATGGTGTCTCTCTTTCCAATATCACAGTCCATTATTTTTACGCGTTTTTCTAGTCTAGACAGTATGTAATGGTATGGCAGAGTTATTTTAATTTTCATTTCTTTAATTGCTAGTGAGGCCATGCATTTTTCCTTTGGATGATTTATTAGCTTTATTTCATTGCCTAACAACTATTTTCAAACACTGTTATTTCCACTGGTTTATCCCTACAGACATTATGTTCGCTTCTGACAGCGCATTTTGCTGACCAATTTTTCTTTTTTTTCTTTTTTTTTTTTAAGAAAGAGGGTTGAGGGGAGAGAGAGAGAGAAGCAACAGGAAATATTACAACGAAGAGATTGAGAAGTCAAAGCTCAACCCCTAGAGTGGCTCTGCTCACTAGAACTTTCTATAATACCAAAAATGTCCTGCTTCTGTGCTGTCCTGTATAGCAGCCAGTTGCCACATGTTCCCAGTGAGCACTTGAAGTGAAGCTAGTGCTACTGAAAAATGTTTAATTTTACTCAACTTACATTTTAAATTTAAGTATAAATAGCCACCTCATTGACGGCACAACCTTAGAAATTAGGAAAAAAATAAGAGAGAAAGGAGAGAAAAAGAGGGAGCCTACGAAGTCACTTGGAAGCAGCATCGTATGCCTGAAGGGACTCAAATTTAGACTTCTGGTATTTTTCCCCGAGAGAGACAGTCCCAGAAACTGTTGGTTTTCACAAAAAGGTTGTGTTAGGTTTGTGAAAATTTATCAAGCCATACACTGATGATAAATCCACTTTTGTATATGTATTTTACACTTCAATAAAAAGTTAAACAAAAATTATCACACTTTGTAGTAATTTGGCATTTCTCTGATTTTTAATTCAGCGTAAGTCTCAAAAAAGTGGTCTGTGACTCGCTCTGGAGAGCCGAGAGCCCCTAGAGGGCGCTCTTTCATTGAGCTATTTCACACACTATAAAATGTGCTCATTTAGTGTTCAGTATTTTTAGTCTATTCGGAGTTGTGGGACCATCACCACAGTCAATTTCAGAACATGTTCATCACCTGAAAAGAGACCTCGTGCCCCTCAGCTATCAGCCCCTGGTAACCACTAGTCTACTGTCTGCCTCTACGAATTTGCCTATTCTGGATATTTGGAATGAGAGGAATCACGTTAATAGGTGTCCTTTTGTGTCTGCCTTCTGTCGCTTAACATCATGTTTCCAAGGTTCCTTCATGTTGTAGCATGTCGCAGCATGTTAGAGCTTCATTCCATTTTATCACATGAACAGACTTCACTTTGTTTATTCACTCATATGTTGAAGGATATTTGGGTTGTGCCCACCTTTTGTCTATTATGAGCACCAAACACTTTACTGGTTCTACAGGTGGGTCCTTCCTGCCACTTCTGGGAAGACTGAAGCCCAGGCTGTTCAGCTCCAGAAAGCCCCATTCTCATTGGATTTTAGACCCTGCTCTCAGGAGTGGCCTACAGCATGGATGGCACCCCCTGGAATTGCACAACTCAGCAGGCGTTGGATGAAATCTTAGGATTCCCTTAGGATTTCCAAAGCTCTGTGTGTCTAGGAAAGTGTCAACAAGGCCATGCCTCCCCCAGGCGACTTTCATCTGTGGGTGTGTGGGGGAGTCCCTTTCACCCCAAGCTGTGAACAAGGTCCTGGGGAGGAGCCCAGCCAAATTCCACCCACTCAAATTTAGCAAGTGATTATCAGAAGGGTATTTGGGACAGGAGCACCCAAACTTGATGCTCCTGGAACTTCAGTACTGGGGGGTGGTCAGTTCAAACCACCTACTCAGGTGTTTGTGAATGATGCTACTGGACTGTGGCCCCATAAGGACAGTAATCTCATAGGTTTGTAACCTGCCCTTCCAGCTGGTCTGCCCATGCAGATAAGCCTTACTTTGCCCCCATACTCTTCTCTGTGGGGCAGTGCTGGCTTCTTCTGCCCAAAACAGTACAGATCGCCACGAGACTAAGAACCAGTGTGACATGGGTTTGCCCTTCAAACTTCGCTGCTACCAGGTCTGGGCAGGAAGGGGCGGGCACTGCCAGATTGCTTGGCCACAGCTGCGAGTTGCCATAGCGATCGTGCCTGGGAGGACGCGGTGTGAGCTGCAGGCAGAGCTGGAAGCTGCAGGCTGAGCCCCCCAGGTGAGTGCACATCAGGGGGAGAATGTGGGGCAGGGCCGTGACTCTGGACTGACCCCCAGCCATCTGGGCCCCATTCCCCTCCCCTTCCATGGCGGTCTTTATTGTTGTTTAGCATCAAAACAACCTAGGCAGGGTGCGCGCTGCCCTTGCAAGATTTTCGTTTCCTTTATAAAGCTCCTGAACGAAGACTGCAGCCTCCTCTCCAGTAGAAGTTATATTCCCGAAAGTGCGGGAAGGAGGATAATTTATGTTACACTGCTGAACATTGAGTAACACCCAGTGACATCATAAGAAAGTTATCAGAGTCTAGGTTGTTTTACAATTCTGAGTAAGCCAGAGAGAAAGTGTCAGTTTGGGGCTAATATGGCATTAACACTTCTCTTAACATTTGCTAGTCTCTTTTCACCAGAGACCTTGGAGCCCAGCCAACTGTAAGCCACCTCGCTAAGACTGAAGCTGGCTCTTTTACCTTTGCCTTAGGGTACCTAATACTGGTTTTCTATTTATACTATTGATATGTAACAGCGTCTCCTTTTTTGGATATATGTATTGATTTTTTTTTTACAGCGAGTTAATTTAAATATAAAAATTAATAACATAGTGCAATTGGGACTTGGAAATAGGACGGAAAAAAACCCAACAATATAAAATTTAGGAACTGACGCTGTTTTGCCCCTCTCAGCTTTATGCTCTGGTGTTTTCTTTGCCTGAAATGATTTTCCCTATTCCCAGGCATGATTGTGAAAATGTGTGACAACCAGTGTGGCACAGGCCCCAGGGCCTGGTCAGATTCCTGGAGGTGCCCTCCCCCTGCTTGTCTTTCAACCCATAGCATGGAACAATGACCCCCACACACACCATGTCTAGGTCACGATATGGAGAGGGGTGAATGGCAGAGGGAGGGGGGAGGGGAAAAAGAAAGAGAGAAAAGGGTGCAGTCAGATCTCACCTGGCTCTTCTTGGCTGGCCCACGATGCCACAGGCACTGTAAGTGGTGGGAGACAAGAGAGAGAAGACACAGTCCCTGACACTCAAGGAGTTCCTTCTCTTGGGGGTCGAGGGTAGGGCGGACCTGCAGGTTCCAAACCCAGGCATTCTGAGAAGGAAAAGGTGCCATCTAGGTGGGTCTTGAAGCACTGTGACCTACTATACAAGGACTGCTGCAAATGCAGCCATGTGGCTGGCTCCAGGTGCGTAGATGCCTGGGACACCATGATTTCCAGGAACTTGCTCATCCCTGAGCTTGTCCTAATTGGTCAGTATCTGTGCATGCTGCTCCAGCCTTAGAGCCAGCAGGCACTTGATCGGTCATAGTGGTTATTTTTTTATATTTTTAATTTCTTTTTGTTGAGACAAAGTCTCACTCTGTTGCCTGGGCTAGAGTGCCATGGTGTCAGCCTACCTCATAGCAACTTCAAACTCCTGGGCTCAAGCGATCCTTCTGCCTCAGCCTCCTGAGTAGCTGGGACTACAGGCATGCGCCACCGTGCCCGGCTAATTTTTTTCTATATATTTTTAGTTGGCCAATTAATTTCTTTCTGTTTTTAGTAGAGACAGGGTCTTGCTCTTGCTCAGGTTGGTTTCAAACTCCTGACCTTGAGCAATCTGCCTGCCTCGGCCACCCAGAGTGCTAGGATTACAGGCGTGAGCCACCGTGCCTGGCCCATAGTGGTTATTAAATATGTGACTGCCACCCCCTCGACAGGGCCAGCTTTTCCCTACTGCCATCACAAACCCTCCTGCTCTACTTGTCTCCCAGGGTTCCCAAGCAATTGTGCCATCAGACCCCTCCCAGAGGGGCCCCAGGAGAAGCAAGGGAGGGGATAGCCAAGGGTCAGTCCAGCACTAAAGGACCCCCACCAAGGGCTGTTCACCTGCCCTGAGGAATAGAACACACATGACTCACCCTCCTTGAGCTCAGGATCCTGGCAGTACACGGGCACACTGAGCCCCCGATGTCCTTGACCACTTGCCAGCACCTTCCAGCCTTGCAGAATCAGCCACCATGCCAGTCACTAAATGCCCAAAAAGGTCGGAGCCACTGTGGAAGGGGTGGGACCGGAAGGCCCAGAAGAACGGACTGAGGCACCAGGTGTTCGCTGTGAATGGTGACCACTATGTGGGCGAGTGGAAGGACAACATGAAACATGGTGAGCAGGGGACTTGAGGGGCTTGGGCGGGGAGGGTGGGGTCCGAGCTATGGTGCTTGATCAGGGCCAAGAAAGCAGAGTACAGGCCGGGCCTGGTGTCTGAGGCCTGAAATCCTAGCACTTTGGTAGGCCAAGGCAGGAGGATTGCTTGAGGCCAGGAGTTTGAGACCAGCCTAAGCAAGAGCGAGACTCACCTCTACAAAAAATAGAAAAATTAGCTGGGCGTGGTGGCTGTGCCTGTAGTCCTAGCTACTTGGGAGGCTGAGGCAGGAGGATCACTTGAGCCCAGGAGTTTAAGGTTGCAGTGAGCTAATGATAATGCCACTATACTCTATCCAGGGCGACAGAGTGAGACTCCATCTCAAAAAAAAAAAAAAAAAAAAACTAAAACATAACATACTATATATCAAAAAATAATAATAACAAGACTCTGGCTGAGCATGGGGCTGGGTGGTAGGAGGAAATGGAAGCCCCCCAGAGACCGGCTTGCAACTGAGATTCTGGGCTGCAGACTCAGCGCTGATGCTCTGCAGATGGCTGAGCGCAGGGTCTGAGGACCCTCCTCATTCCCCCAGAATGGGCTCCCACTGGACTAACTGGGCCAGCTCCGGGTGTGAGCAGCAGGGGGCGAGGAGGGCCTGGTGATACCAAACACTGATGGGGGAAAAGATAAGAGATTTTATTAAAAACCCTGGCATGCCTGCTCACTCTAGTCTTACAATTCCAGATCTGTGCTCATGCCCACCCCGCTCTCCTGCTTTCCTGGATTAAGTGCTTTGGAGTCCTTAAAGCTGGGTCAGAATGCCGGTTCTACCAGCCATGAGCTGGAGTGCCACTACACCACTCTGAGCCTCAGTTTCTCCATCTATAAAATAGGAATACTACTCATTTATAAAGATAAGAGATGATATCCATCAAATGTGTAGCCCAGGGTCTGTACAGAAAGGGAACTCCTGGAATGTTCTGAGGGCTGAGTGTGGCAGGGATCACTACTCGAAACCTTCCTTGTCCAAAGCTGACCCCACCCGACATGTGGCACAGCACCCACCTTCAGCATTTACTGAAAGGTGAGATTTAGCGCAGCTGTCCTGAATTCTGTGTGCAGTTAAAGATGCCTTGTTTGTCAGTTCTTGTGGGGTGGACAGAGCCTTGGACTAGGAGTCAGGACGCTGAAGTTCTGAACCTGGCTCTAGCGTGGAGTACTTGGGAGACTTCAGGTAAATCACATCCCATTCTCCAGATCTCGGCTTCCACAGCTGTGATGGGACAGTGGGCTGGCGTGGCCCTGTGAGCCTTCCATTGGGTCAGTCTGGCCTCCGCTCAGACTTGCAGGTGTAGCCCCAGAGCTGACAGGCCTGGGCTGCCGAAAGCGGACTTATGGAGAATTCGGGCCCCCTCTCTTCAAGACACCCTTTGACCACACCAAAGTGAGCTGCTGTGGTTTGAGAAGATTGGAAGCATCAAGAGAGTCATCATCCAGGGTGGGGAGAGGGTGGCCTGGTGGGTCCCCAGACTGCTTGCTCATTCACTCTACAAATACTTACGAGTTCCTGGTCCAGACGGGGCCCTGTGTTGGGCAGCTGGCATAATCCCAACCCTCAGGGAGCTGCCAGTCTTGCAGAGAACCTGCACAATAAGGGAACACACTCATGTTGCAGATGAGGCACCTGGGGCTCAGAGAGAGGACACAACTTACTCAAGGTCAAGGGGTTGAGAGTGGTGGCATCCAGATCCAGATAATATCCAGTGGTGGCATCCAGCTGTGAAGGGGCCATGAGAACAGTCAGAGAGGTGATGTTTCAGCTAAGCCGGGAAGGATAAGAATGAATTCACCAGGCAGAGGGGTATGTCCTCTGGGCAGTGGAATCAGACTAGAGGGTGCACTGGAGTATTAAGGTGTGGGGCTTGATCAAGGAACAGACTGGAAGCCAGTGTGGCTGCAGCAGAGTGAGCAAGTGGGGAGAGAGTGGGTAGGTCAGTAGGGCCAACCACACAGGGCCTCATGGGCCATGGTGACTTTTGTCTTTATCCCAGGAGCAAACAGGACATGGCTTAAAAACTGGAGCCATGTTTAGTCACTGCCATATCCTTACCTCCTGACACTCTGAATGGGGTGCACCAAATATGTGTTGAATGCATGAGTCCACTCGAATTAGGAATAACCTAACTCACACCGACTTCACAAAATTTATCGGGCACCTACTGTGTGCCAAGGGACCATGCTAAACACTGTGGAGATGTAGCAGTGAAGAAAACATAGATGCTTGTCCTCATGAAGCTTACGTTTAGCAAGGACTAGATAGACAGCAAACAACAAATATAATAAATAATAATGTAGTATGTTTGAGGTAGTATGTATATGAAAACAGAAATATAGAATAGGGTAAGGCCGGGCGCAGTGGCTCACGCCTGTAATCCTAGCACTCTGGGAGGCCAAGGCAGGCAGATTGCTCAAGATCAGGAGTTCGAAACCAGCCTGAGCAAGAGCGAGACCCTGTCTCTACTATATATAAAAAGAAATTGGCCAACTAATATATATAGAAAAAATTAGCCAGGCACAGTGGCGCATGCCTGTAGTCCCAGCTACTCAGGAGGCTTAGGCAGGAGGATTGCTTGAGCCCAGGAGTTTGAGGTTGCTGTGAGCTAAGCTGACACCACAGCACTCGCTCTAGCCTGGGCAGCAAAGCGAGACTCTGTCTCAAAAAAATAAAAAAATAGAATAGGGTAATAGGGTTCTAGGTTTGCAGAATTAAACAGGGTGGTCTCACCTCCGTGAGCAAGTAGGTTCTCCTGGAGGTGAGGGAGTTAGTCAAGTGGATGTTTGCAGGGACTGGCATGCTAGGTGGAAGAAATAGCTGGAGTAGCTCTGTTCAAGGAACAGAGCCAGGAAGAGCAGGAGGTCAGAGAGGCAATGGGGTGGGAAGGGAAGTCAGATAATGTAGGCCCTCATAAAGCCATGATGATTTTACTCTGAGACATGGGGCAGATTTTGAGCAGACGACTGATACAATCTGACTCCTTTCTTGTAACACTCCCTCTGGCTATTGTGCTCTGAATGCAGTGGGGGCAGGGAGACCACTCAGGACTCTTGGAGACATCCAGCTTCAGCAAATCACCTTTCAGCTCTAGCAAAAAAGCTAAGAAAATTAGCTTTTTTTAACCCTCATGGAGATGTTCTTATTGTTTTTATTTTTCTTTTTTTTCCTACTTTGCTGGGCTCTAATTTGCCTCACTGTCTCCTGTATAGACTCTCAGCTCTTCCCTCCCCTGTATTAAATTCTCTGTTTGAAACACCTAATGTGGTTTCTATTTTGTCATCTGGACTCTGAACCCTCAACTGATACAGTCATCTAAACAGAAAAGCGAAAATGCCAGGTCTTAAATCCAGGTCTCGGGACTCCTATACTAGGCATTTGTTTCCCCGGTAGACTAGGAGTTTCCCCAGGGTAGAGGGTAGACTGTGTGCATCAACTCCTAACTAGACTCCTGGCTGCCTCCTGCATTCACTCTTCGCCTTCTTCTAATAATAGGCCTCTCCCACTTTGGTCACAGAGGTGGGCAGGTAACCCAACTGCGGCAATCAGAGAACTGGGATTTTTCAAAGTGGACTAGGACAGAAAAGTCACATTTCCTCTCTAGTTAATAACCTGCTGATTCCCCTACGAGTCTCCTGCATTTGCCTGCAGTAGGAGAGACTGGAGTTGCCCACGGAAGCCACAGTCATGAGCACCTTTCCTCATGCAGTTCCCTCTACCTGGACTGCCCTTCCCGGCTCCAAGGTCACATCCTCTAGGAAGTCTCTGAGTCCCCAGATTAGACTAAGTGCCCTACCTCCACCTCAGTACCTACCTTGGAATACTGAATCGATCTACGCGGGTATTCCTCAGACCTGTTTCCTCTGCAAGAGGCATGCACTCAATCTAGGATGGCTTTCAGGGATGGGGAGCCTGCGGCCTCAAGGCCACATGTGGCCCTCCAGGTCCGCTAGGGCTGCCGCCCGACTGAATCCAACGGTTCAGCCAGGGCGGGATTCGGAGGCTTACCGTCGCAGGAACGTGGCCTCTCCCTCCATCTCTCCACGTTGTTTTCCTCTGTGTTGGGTTCCTTCTTAGGCCAGCTTCCTCCCGCCGGCGTCCAGGGCAGGTTGACCTGCCCCCAGGGCCAATAGCTCCAACGCAGGACTGGAACTAGTCTCCTTGGACCAGCTTGGGTCACATGCCCCTCACTGAACCAATCACAGTGGACTGGGTGAGCAGGCTACACCGATTGGCTAGGCCTGCCAGGGGGCGGAGTCAGCCCCACCTAAACCCAGGGGATTGAGAGTGGGGGAGGGGTGGTTCCCTAAAGGAAATAAAACTAGGACCAAGAGAGGGGATGGGACAGGCGCAACCAGATGTGCCCTGCAACGTGGGCCCTGCTAGACCATGGGCTCCCCAAGGGCAAATATAACAAAGGCTAACATGGATATCATGTGTCCTGTCTGTAGCCGCAGTTCTAAGTGCTCTACATATGTCCCCGAGTTTACTGACCCGAGCAAACCCGTTATTCTTTTTTTCTTTTAACAGAAAATTTGAATGGTCCTGTAATTGCTAAGAAAATTGGATCTTTTTTCCCCTAGATTTATTGCGGTATGATTGACAAATAAAAATTATATGTTTTTAGGGTGTACAATGTGATGTTTTGATAAAAGTCTACATTTTGAAATGATTACCACAATCAAGCTAATTATCATATATATCACCTCACCCGATGACCATATTTTTGTGTGTACGGTGAGAACACTTCTCTCTTTTTTTTTTTTTTGAGACAGAGTCTCGCTTTTTGTCCAGGCTAGAGTGAGTGCCCTGGCGTCAGCCTAGCTCACAGCAACCTCAAACTCCTGGGCTCAAGCAATCCTGCTGCCTCAGCCTCCCGAGTAGCTGGGACTACAGGCATGCGCCACCATGCCTGGCTAATTTTTTCTATATATATTAGTTGGCCAATTAATTTCTTTCTATTTATAGTAGAGACAGGGCTCTCCCTCTTGCTCAGGCTGGTTTCGAACTCCTGACCTCGAGCAATCCACCTGCCTCGGCCTCCCAGAGTGCTAGGATTACAGGCGTGAGCCACCCGGCCCGGCCATGAGAACACTTCTCTTAGGGAAGTTCAAGTGCAGTGTACAATATTAACTATAGTCACCATGTGTACACTAAATCTCCAGCTCTCATAACTGTTACAACTGAAACTTTGTACCCTTTGAACGTGTCCCTATTTCCCCCTCCCTCCATTTCCGGGTAACCACTCTTTTACTTTCTGTTTCTGAGTTTGAGCAGTATTTGTCTTTCTGTGCCTGGCTTATATCACTTATTAACAGCATAATGTCCTTCCAGGTTCATTCGTGAGGTAGAAAATGTCAGGATTTCCTTCTTTTTTAAGGCCAAATAATATTCCATTATATATATCACATTTTCTTTATCCATTCATCTGTTATCTGACACTTAGGTTTTTATCCCATAAGATATCCTTATTTTGGCCGGGCGCGGTGGCTCAAGCCTGTAATCCTAGCTCTCTGGGAGGCCGAGCTGGGCGGATCGTTTGAGCTCAGGAGTTCGAGACCAGCCTGAGCAAGAGCGAGACCCCATCTCTACTATAAATAGAAAGAAATTAATTGGCCAACTAACATATATATAGAAAAAAATTAGCCGGGCATGGTGGCACATGCCTGTAGTCCCAGCTACTTGGGAGGCTGAGGCAGCAGGATTGCTTGAGCCCAGGAGTTTGAGGTTGCTGTGAGCTAGGCTGACGCCACGGCACTCACTCTAGCCTGGGCAACAAAGCGAGACTCTGTCTCAAAAAAAAATAAAAAAAAAAAAAAAAGATATCCTTATTTTACAGATGAAGAATCTAAGGTCCAGAGAGGCCCAAAGAGTTAAATTACTTGCCTGAGGTCAAAAAGCACAGAGGGACAATGTCAGATTTGCTCCCAGGCTATCAAGGACTAAGACATGAATTGGTCCATATGAGTATTCCACAAATCATTTATTTATCCATTTGTTTTGTTTTGTTTTGTTTTTTGAGACAGAGCCTCACTTTGTTGCCCAGGCTAGAGTGAGTGCCCTGGCATCAGCCTTGCTCACAGCAACCTCAATCTCCTGGGCTCAAGCAATCCTACTGCCTCAGCCTCCCGAGTAGCTGGGACTACAGGTATGCGCCACCATGCCTGGCTAATTTTTTGTATATATATATTTTTTAGTTGGTCAATTAATTTCTTTCTATTTTTAGTAGAGGCGGGGGGGGGGGGTGTCTCTCTCAGGCTGGTTTCGAACTCCTGACCTTGAGCGATCTGCCCCTCTCGGCCTCCCAGAGTGCTAGGATTACAGGCATGAGCCACCATGCCCAGCCTCATCCATTTGTTCAACACTTATTAGTTGCCTACCACATGCCAGGCACAGTAATGCGGTACAGTAAACAAAGCAGACCAAATCTGTGCCCTCTTGCAGCTCACATTCTCCGGGAAGAGACAGACGCTAGACACGAAAGTACAAATAAGAGTTATCTGTTATGTTAGGAGCTGGTAAGTGACATGGAAAGAAACAGAGCAGGGGGAGGGGGAGACTTATCATTTTAAATGGAGTGTTCAGGGTAGTCCTCATTGAGAAAATGAGATTCGAACAAAGGCTGGCAGGAGGTCAGCAGTGAGTGACACTGAAGAGTATTCCAGGCCCAGAGACAAGCAGGGACAAAGGCCCTGAGGCAGGAACATGGCTGGTGTGTTCCAGGCACAGAATGGAGGCCTCAGTGGTTGGAGATCAGTCTGGAAGGTAGAAGTGGGGTAGTAGGAGGAGGCTGAATTACTAGATGGGTCACCAAGTCTGTTTAGGAGAACTAAAGAAAACATCCAGACTGTTCCAGAACCCCTGGCCACCTGTGGTATCAATGTAGTATTATTAAGAGGCCAAGCTAAAATGCTGCAGGGGTGGATTTCCACTTGAGGTTTGCTCTACCGTCTAGCTTCAGGGCACAGGGCTGGAGTACCGCTGTTAGTAGAAATGGAACTTTTCTGGGGTTCTCCTGAGTACTGAGCATGTAGAGATGATGCACAGACCCTGTCCCAGCACTCAAGAATTGACCCATCTAGGGGTCCCTGGGGCCCAGGCAACACACTGCTCCCATCCCCCAGGGTGGCCATGTCTGCAGTGTTGGCCCCTCTGTGTGTCACCAGGGAAAGGAACACAGGTCTGGAAGAAGAAAGGAGCCATCTATGAGGGAGACTGGAAGTTTGGGAAGCGGGATGGCTATGGCACGCTCAGCCTTCCTGACCAAGAGACCGGAAAGTACAAGAAAGTCTACTCAGGGTGGTGGAGAGACAATAAGAAATGGGTGAGTGGTTCCCAGCATGCCCTGGGGCACAGGTGGAGCCGGCAGGCAGGCTGTGTGTGTGTGTGTGTGTGTGTGTGTGTGTGTGTGTGTGTGTGTGTGTGTGTGTGTAGGGGGAACAGAGAGGCCTGGGAGAAAAGTGGGGGAGTAGTCTGAAGGAAGGAGGACAAGGTTGCTTGTGGGTGGAAGACGGAAGAAGGTGGGGGGATCGTCAAGACTTCTTAGAACAAAACCCAGGAAACAGGAAACAATAGAGAAGGCCCAGGGAGGAGCCTGTGAAACTGTGGCCACCAGAAGCCAGCCAGACTTTTGGGGGCAAAGTCTCCTCCACCCTCTTCCCCTCTCATTTCCTGGCTTTCTGTGCTCTGGACACCCCTCTCTGAGAGCGCCCCTTCTGTTAGGGCTGCATAAAGGGGGAGGTGGGAAAAGGGGGCGCAACAGAACAGGGACCACAGCCTTGGCCATTGGACAAGAGGGGAAGGTCCTGGGGGACATAAGGCAGCCAGAGGCATGTGCTCAGCCCATAAACATCTGAAAAGGGCACAGATTCGCTGAAGTCACTCTCACAAACTTGGACTTACCATCACCACAGCCCCTTGAGACATTATCGTTACAGTATTGCAATTGAGCAGCTGCTATTGTGAGCCTAGAACATGTACCTGGTACTTCAGTGAACTCTCACAACTTACCATCATCAACCTTTCCATTTTGAAGTGCCTTGCTTGGGGTCACACAGCTGACAAGAGTTAGAGCCCAGGATTTCATGTTCTCTGTTCCCACATTGCTGATTGGCCAGTGGGGAGAGAAAGCCCAAAATAAACAAGTTACATATAATATGGTGTTGGGTAGACGTTTTTCTCAGGGTGCCCAACCTAGAGCATTCAGAGCAGGCTTCCTATAGGAGGGACCCAAAAGTGCTGGGAGTTAGCAAGGGAGAAAAAAGGCAGAGGAGGATTGGAGGCAGAAACGGCAAAGGGAAGGCGTGTCAAATATCAGGGTGTGTCTGCCCTGGGGTGGGATTGAGGAGGGGGCAGTGGGGACCTTCAGGGTTCTGTGGGGATCAGGATTTTGAGGAGCACCGTTGGGCTGCTCAAGCCACCCTCCTTGGGTGTGACCTGCACGGAGTCCCTGATTCTTTGTGGTTGGACACTAGGCGTGACGTTAATGGTCATTTTTCTGGGTCGAAATCTGAGAGCGAGGGGCAAACGTGATAGGGTGATTTAAAGATCCTGTGGCAGCTGAGGGCGGGCTCAGTGAGGAGGGGAGAAGCGATGTCCGGCTGCATGAAGGCAGCAGCCGAGGGACAGAGAGAAGTGGACAGCGTTGGGAGATCTTTCACGACACTTGGATGCAGGGCTGCAGGAGGAGGCAACGGGGAGGCCCAGGTGTGTGGCTCGGGGGTGCCTGGGAAGGCGGTGGGCTTTCCTAGCCGTCCGGGCGCCGTGAACAGGGGCACCTTCGTGCTTTCAGGGCTATGGCATCCAGTTTTTCGGACCCGAGGAGTATTACGAGGGTGAGTGGTGTGGCGACCATCGCAGCGGGTGGGGCCGCATGTACTACAGCAACGGCGACATCTACGAGGGCCAGTGGAAGAACGACAAGCCCAACGGGCAGGGCATGTTGCGCCTGAGTGAGTGCCCCGCCCCCACCCGCCCCGACAGGCCCCGCCCCCAACTCGTCTCGACCCCTTCCCGGTCGCCCCGCCCCCAGCAGACCACACCCACACTAGTCCCGCCCCAATGCCTCGTGGGCCACGCCCCCGACCGGCCAAGATGCCTGGCCACGCCCCCGCGAAGCGGTGCTCGGGTGTGGCGTTTGGTGACTGAGAGGATCCCTTCCCTCCCCTCAGAGGGCTGGTACTCCGCTAGGGGAGCCTGCAGCAAAGATACAGTCACCTAAGACAATTTTTTAGGGCCGTAATCGTCGCCTGCACTTGCGCAGCACTGAGCTCACTTAATCCCCTCCACACTCCCGACAGAGAGGCGCCCTGTCGCTCCCACGTTACAAATGGCCGAGGTGCGGAGAGGCCACGTCTCTCGCTCATGCAGGCTGTGGGTTGTGGGGACAAAAGCACTAAGGAATTCTCCTTAGAAAACAGGAAGGTGTGTTGGGAAATGGCAAAGGCTTTGAGGGCTGGGGCTGTTTAGCTTGACTCAGGGTCAGGAAATGCCTCCCTGAGGAGGTGTTTGAACCTTTTTTTTTTTTTTTTTTAATTTTTTTTTTTTTTGAGACAGAGTCTCACTTTGTTGCCCAGGCTAGAGTGAGTGCCGTGGTGTCAGCCTAGCTCACAGCAACCTCAAACTCCTGGGCTCAAGCGATCCTCCTGCCTCAGCCTCCCGAGTAGCTGGGACTACAGGCATGCACCACCATGCCCGGCTAATTTTTTTCTCTATATATATTTTTTAGTTGTCCAGCTAATTTGTTTCTATTTTTTTAGTATAGACGGGGTCTCGCTCTTGCTCAGGCTGGGGTCTCCGACTTCTGAGCTCAAACGATCCACCTGGGCCATCCGACTCGGCCTCCCAGAGTGCTAGGATTACAGGTGTTCACCACCGCACCTGGCCGGTATTTGAACCTTTGAAGGGAGACCTGAAGGAAAAGAAGGAGCTGGAATGCCTTTGCATTGCGCTCTGGAGGGGTGATCCCAGGCAGAGGGAAGAGTAATTAATGAGAAGCCTGTGTTGGTGTCAGGATTTGAGAATTTTCTCTCTATGCAGCAACCAGAGTGAGCTTTCTAAAACACAAATTGGGCCTTATGGCCACATTGTTTTCAACCCTTCCAGAGCTGCCTATCACCCTCAGGCTGAGTTCAAGGCTCTTCCCGTGGACTTGGAGGCCCAGCATAAGTTGACCCTGCTCACCCCTCTGGCTTCACTTCCCTTCCCTTTCCCTGGAGTTCCTTGGTTTCCACTAAACTAACTTCCTTTCAGTTCCTCCCACGCTTTCTGCCTCAGGACTCCTGCACTGCTGTTCCCTATTCTTGGAATGCTTTTCCCTAGATCTTTGCATTGTCCCATCCCCAGAGAGACCTTCCTTGTCCACACCACCTAAATCACATTCTCATTCTCCTCAGCACCCACTTTCTTTCTTTCTCAGCACTGGGTATGTGATTCTGGGCAAGTTACTTTGCCTCTCTGGGCCTGGGTTCAAGTGATTCTCCTGCCTCAGCGTCTTGAATAGCTGGGACTACAGACATGCATCACCACGCTGAGCTAATTATTTGATTTTTGGTATACATGGAATCTCGATGTTGCTCAGGCTAGCCTTAAACTCCTGGCCTCAAGCGATCCTCCCGCCTTGGCCTCCCAAAATGCTAGGATTACAGGTGCAAGCCACCACGTCCAGCTGGCACATCATTTCTGAAGGTCTAGACTCTCAAGCCAGCCTTCTTGGGTTCAGATCCTGGCTTGAGTTCTTCCTAGCTGTGTGACCTCAGGACATTTGCTTATACCGTGCTATGGTTTCCTCATCCATAAAGAAAGGATGTAACTCCTAGAGTTATTGTGAAGGTTAAATGAGGTTTCTATCTGTAAGGTGCTTAGTGCGTGGTACCTAACACGTAAGTGCTCACTGAGACTATGACAAGCTCATACTTGTATACAGCGGGAATCAGCACACTACGGCTGGCGGAGGGTGCACCTGGTGGCCTAGCCTGGTCTGGTGTGCTCAGCACGCATCCCTCCCTGTCCTCTCCCCACCAGAGAACGGGAACCGATACGAGGGCCACTGGGAGCGAGGCATGAAGAATGGGTCGGGACGTTTCTTCCACCTGGACCACGGGCAGCTGTTCGAAGGCTTCTGGGTGGACAATGTGGCCAAATGCGGCACGATGATCGACTTTGGCCGCGATGAGGCCCCTCAGCCCACCCAGTTCCCCATTCCTGAGGTGGGCAGCCCTCACCAGGGCCCTGTGGCCCCACCCAGAGAGACAGAAACCAGCACCCCCAGGCCATGCCCAGCCACACCCAGCCCAGCCCAGCCCAGCCAGGGAACAGACCCGGTTTTGTGTTCAGTCGGGGCGTCCTTAGCGAGGCTGGCAACTCCCGACGAGGCTGGCAGCCTGGATCTTCTATGCTCCCGAGATCACCCCCTTGCTGTTTCCCTCCAGGTCAAAATTCTAGACCCTGATGGCGTGCTGCGGGAGGCCTTGGCCATGTTCAAAAAGACAAAGGAAGAAGGAGACTGATGGCGGACAAGGGGGTAGGCACACCTGCCGGCCTGTGACGCGGCTTCGGCAGCTCCGGGGGTCTCCAAAGGGCTTGGACCAGGACCAGAGAGGTCAGGTTTCTTATCTCCTACAGTCCAGTGGGTCCTTTTTGGTTCCTTCCCCTCAAAACCCACTTCACTGAAGACCAGCGCACTCCAGTCCTGCCCCAAACTCCCTGTTTGCGCCCTGAGCCGACTGGCATGAGCCTGGGTTGGAGCGAGGTGGTCTGCTCGCCCCTGATGCCCTTGAGTAGGGTGGTCGGCCCCTGGCCTTCATTTGCACATGCATCCAGTGGGGTTCAGTCCTAGCCCCTTCTGGGGTGGGCGTGAGTGTTGGAGGGGAGGGCACTGGTCCTGAGCCTTTCAAATGCCACCGTCCCCCTCACCCCTGCAGAGAGAACACCAAGGCTTCAGGAGAAACGCAAGCCCATGTCACCCAACCGCTCAGACCGGTGCAGCTCCCGAGGGAGGAATGAGCAGTAGCTCTGGGCACACCCTTGGCACCCTGAGAGGGTACCTCGCTCCCCCCAGTGCTGGATCATTCTTGGCCAACAGAGGGGCCAATGCTTCTTTCCTAGGCTGGCCTCAGGGACCCTCTTGCTGTGGCCTTAGTCCTATGATCTCATCCCAGAGTGCATGAGAATAAAGGAGAACCAGGTGACCTGAGCCTGGGGCTGTTAGTGTGAGGATGGGGGGTGGGTGGGAGGGGGCCCAGGAGGGATTCCAGGTGGAGAAGAGGGAAGACCTCCTCCCTACCTCCCACCGGCTGTCTAGGCTCACCTTGCTGGAGAAAGGGCAGATCTCTGACCTCTGAGACAGTCGGGAGAGGAGAAAGAACCTGCATTCCACCACACTGGCCACCAAGATTTGAGATTAAAACTTCCTGACCTGGCTTCTCAACCTAACACAGAGGCTCTCAACCCTGTGGGTGGAAGCCTTAAAAGCTTTAAGAGCCCAGGTCCCCAAGATTCGCACCTAATTCACCTGAGGCGAGGCCTGGGCTGTCACAAAGTTCCCCAGGTGATTCTAGCGTGGAGCTGGGACCAAGAACCCCTGATTTTCTGGATGTGTGACCCTAAGCAGGGGATCTCAGTTGCCCCATCTGCAAAACGGGACTCAGGAGAGCTCACAGGAGTATTTTGAGGCTCTGATAACAGATGCAATAATGATGAGTAACACGTATTGAGGTTAATTTAGGGCAGGAAGAGCTCGACAACATTCCTGAGACAAGGGCTTCTGCATACGTAGGAGGCAGGCTCTGGGCTCAGACTGCCTGCGTGTGAATCCCAGAGATGCGTGTTCTTGGGAATGTCACCCAAGCTCTGTTCTCTGGGATTCCTTGTGATGTGGGATAGGAACAATACCTACCACCTGGGTTACTGTAGCTAGGGTTCTAAACTGGGGGTGATTTTATCCCTACTCTCACCCCCCACTGTCCTTGGGGCATTCAGCAACGTCTGACACTTGTGGCTGTCACAACTGGCAGGTAAGAATGCTACTGGTATCAAGTGAGTAGAGGCCAGGGATGCTGCTAAACATGCTATTTTTTGTTTGTTTGTTTTTGTTTTTTTGAGACAGAGTCTCACTTTGTTGCCCAGGCTAGAGTGAGTGCCATGGCATCAGCCTAGCTCACAGCAACCTCAATCTCCTGGACTCAAGCAATCCTACTGCCTCAGCCTCCCGAGTAGCTGGGACTACAGGCATGAGCCACCATGCCCGGTTAATTTTTTGTATATATATTTTTAGTTGGTCAATTAATTTCTATTTTTAGTAGAGGCGGGGTCTCGCTCAGGCTGGTTTTGAACTCCTGACCTCGAGCAATCCGCCTGCCTTGGCCTCCCAGAGTGCTAGGATTACAGGCGTGAGCCACTGCGCCTGGCCTAAACATGCTATTAATACAACCTAAAGATGCTACAAAAGAACTATTCGGTCTGAAGTCAAAAGTGCTGAGGTTGAGAAACCCTGAAATACAGTGATGTTCATAAAGACCTCAGCAAGTGCCTGGCACAAAGTCTCAATAAATGCTCACTTGCTTTACCGAGGTTCTCTCTGCCCCCTAAATCATAAGTGGGGTGGCCTCACCAAGGGTGTGTGTGGTTCTTAGTCTGTACCTCTGGCACCAGGAGGCCAAGCCTGGCCACCCTGGGATGCAGAATGAACAGTGATTCCCCGATACAAATGCTTACTCTGTGCCAGCCCTGTGCTGATGGCTTAGCAAGCCTTGTCTCCTGCAACTCCCCAATAACCTGTAAGGTGTCCTGCTATTATTACCGCCATTTTAGAGGAGGAAACTGAGGTTCAGAGAAGTTCAAAAGTCACCAAGCTAGTACTGTGGTTACACTTAGGTGTGTGTGCTTTTAGGATGCAGAGTGTGTACAGAGTCTTACCTATACAGGGTTACGATTTTTTAAGAAAAAGTAGGGGAAGAGTATGCTTGTTTATGTATAAAATATCACTGGATGGGAACACGATCAACTGGCAACAATGGTTGTCTCTGGGGAGAACTGGGGACCTGGGAACGAAGGCAAGAGTAACTTTTCACTGTTGTATTTGGAACTAAGTAATGTGTTACCTGTTCAAGGTATAAATAAAACTGAAGTTAAAGGGACTATGCTCGTAACTATCAGTGTTTGCCTAAGTTGCTTGGGTGTGAGAGTACCTGGGTGCTTGTTAGATTCCAGAGACACACCCAGACCAACTTGGCTCAGAATCTCCAGGGGGAGGGCTTGGAAATCTGCATTTCACAAGTCAAATGGGTGATTTTTTTTTTTTTTTGAGACAAGAGTCTCACTCTGTCTCCTGGGCTGGAGTGCCATGGCATTAGCCTAGCTCACAGCAACCTGAAACTCCTGGGCTCAGCAACCTTCCTGCCTCAGCCTCCTCAGTAGCTGGGACTACAGGCGTGCACCACTGCACCTGGCTAATTTTCTTTCTATTTTTTTAGTAGAGATGGGGTCTCACTCTTGCTGGTCTCTAAATCCTGACCTCAAGCGATTCTCCCACCTCAGTCTCCCAGAGTGTTAGTATTACAGGCAGGAGCCACCGCGCCCAGCCAAGTGGGTGATTCTTAAGTCCAGGCAAGTTTAGGGGAGAGAACCAAAGACTACAGGATCACAGCCCAGAAATTATTTCAGCTGGACCCCACGTCTCTGCAGAGGCAGGGAGGTGGCTGTCTTAGTGGAATATGTAAAAGATGCCCAGGCCTTCTCTGGGGCACAGTGGAGGGTTCACACAAGGGTCCCTGCCCAGTTCTACCCCGTTCCAGGAAGAAGGGTAGATCGTGGTGCATACGATGCAGGACCCAGGCGCTATAATAGGAAGGAGGTTCCTTCCCCACTCAGCCCACAAAGCTGCTAAGGGCCATGTCCTGGTCTGCACAGGAGAGTTTAAGGCCACACTTTCCAAACTGTGTTCCTCAAGAGTCAGGGTTCAAGGGTAAAAAACCTACCTAACGGGTACAGTGAACACTATTTTGGGTGATGGGCACACTTACAGCCATGACTCAAGCATTACAAAAGCGATCCATGTAACCCAAAACATTTGTATCCCCTTAATATTTGGGGGGAAAAAAAGAGGGTTCAGTGGAAGTATCTTGGGGAAGAGGAGGGAGACAAAAAACAGGCTTGGAATGCTCCACCCATCTTTCACTTTAGCCAGAGCACAGTTAGAAAACCACTTTACACACTGGGTTTCTGGGACAGACAAAAATCTCCAACTTGAGGACTTAAGGGGCTCAGTCTTTAGACTGAAACAGGATCCGCACTTTTCACCCTCGTCTTCAGACTGATTTGATGACTCAGCTTGGAATGGAAAACGAGTAAGTGAAGCTGGCCTGGTGAGAGAAGACAGAGTGGTGAGGATGGTGACAAAAACAGATCCTGGGGCAGAAAGAGGGCAGCTGCAATTCCATTCCTGTTTGTTGTTGCTTTGAAAGGTGGGTCCAGTGTGGCTGGATATTCCAAATTTTCAAGAAAAGCCAAACTCTTCCCTGGGTGAGATTTTTGTGAGGGCCCAGGCTCTGAGCCAGATTTTCCAGGTTGGAATCCTGGCCATTTACTTAACCAGTTTGAGCATCAATTTTGCTACCTGCAAAATAGAGATAATAATAGCACCCATCTCACAAGGATGCTGAGGGTTAATTGAGTCAATGCATAGTGCTTAGAACAGCATCTGCACAGAATGGTTTACTACTCTGGTTATTTCAAATGGATCCTGACACAATCTCACATAATATTCCTGCCAAAATACAAAACCTGATTGTAGTAATGAGAAAACATGAGAGGGCCGGGCATGGTGGCTCGCACCTGTAATCCCAGCACTCTGGGAGGCCAAGGCGGGCAGATTGCTCGAGGTCAAAAGTTCGAAACCAGCCTGAGCAAGAGCCAGACCCCGCCTCTACTATAAATAGAAAGAAATTAATTGGCCAACTAATATATATAGAAAAAATTAGCTGGGCATGGTGGTGCATGCTTGTAGTCCCAGCTACTCGGGAGGCTGAGGCAGGAGGATTGCTTGAGCCCAGGAGTTTGAGGTTGCTGTGAGCTAGGCTAATGCCATGACACTCCACTCTAGCCTGGGCAACAAAGCGAGACTGTGTCTCAAAAAAAGAAAACATGAGAGAAACCAAACTGTGATAATATTCTACAAAACCACAGGCCTAGTCAAAAACACATTACAAGACAAAGGCTGAGGAACTGTTCCAAACCTAAAGCAGACTTAAGATGTGACGAGTCATTGCAATACATGATCCTGAAGTGGAAAAAGCATTGCTAGAAAGCACATTATTGGGACAAGTGGGAAACAGAACAGGAATGTTATATTATTGTATCAATGTCACATTTCCTGAATTTGATCATTGAACTGTGGTTATGTAGGGGAATGTGCTTGGTTTCAGGAGAAAGTATTTAGGCATGAAGGACTGTATCTCTAACAAAAGCATAAGGCTCAGGGGGAGAAGTACACACAGCTCACCCTCTTCATTCATGGCTTCAGTATTTGTGAATCTGCCTTTTTGCTGACATCGAACAAGATGACACTGTGTGTTCTTGTTTCAGCTATGAAAGGACACTGTAAACAAGTATCCTCTTCTCAGTCTATTTAGTGTCATATTTTTCAGTTTTATGTTTTTGGTGATTTTGCTATTTCAACTGCTCCCCAAGTGTAATACTGGAGTGCTAATGTTCCTGAGTGCAAGAAGGTTATGACGTCTCTTACGCAGAAAATACATGTGTGAGACAAGCTTCATCCTGGCATGCACTACAGTGCTGTTGGCTGTTAGTAATGAGTCAACAATATAAAAACATCTTTAAACAGAAATACACATAAAACAAGGTTACATATTGATCAGTTGAAAAATATGACCAGAGGCTCAGAGGAACCTCGACCCTGTAATTCCCCTAGGAGCAACAGTTCAATTTCAATATCTGCTAATTCAGTGTTCGCGGTGACTTTATAGAATCTAAGTACTGTAAATAACAAGAAATGACTATATATATTTCAGATATTATTCATACAACTTTTCATAGGTCTGAAATTTTGCAAAATAAAATGTTGGAAAAAAAAATTTTTTTTAAACTTTGCCTAGAGGCTCACCTGAACGGGGCACCAGGAGAAAGAGCCCAGACCCAACAAACACAGACAAGAGAAGGGTGTCCCATAAGAGTATATTTATGTATCACACACACGCACACACGCACACACTCGACACTGACCAGGAGGGAGGTCGAGAAGGAAAGGACAGGAAGCACCAGGTGGCACTGGCACAGGGGAGGAGGGGGGACAAAGGGAGCTTCTGGCCCCGCTCGGGCCCCCACTGCCTCCTAATGGGAGGTGCACCTGAAGCTGGAAGAACAGGAAGTGCTTATTCTCTTAGAGGAAAGTTTCAAAGTGCAGAAATTTCTTTTATAAAACGCCTTTTTCCCTCCACTTTCTGTCCCCCCACAGATGGAGCCGAGCCCCGTGCACAGGCCGTCCCTCTGTAAGCCTGGGGCAGGACAAGGTCATAGGGAAGGGCGTAAGGCCAAAGCTCTGGAGGGCCAAGACCGCAAGGGCTTAGGCGTAGTGGCTGCCGGGCGTCAGGGGGTGGTCCCCTCTGTGGTCCAGCTGGTCCTGCAAGCGAGCAAACTCGGCCAGCTCGTTGAGCTCCTGGAACTGTCGGTCCGTCTTGTGGCTGACCAATGAGCGGTAGAAGTGGACGGCAAAGACGATAAAGATCAGGCCGAAGGGGACCATGATGGCGGTGGAGGCGATGGCAGCTGCCTGGCCTGGGGTGATACCACCAGTGCCACTACTGCTGCTGTCGTTGGCGACCGCGCCACCGGTCGAGGGCTTAGTGGGCCGAGGCTGGCCTGGCTGCTTCTTGAGGGGCAAGAACTTGACCCAGCAGAGCAGTACAACCTCGGCCAGGAAGAGTAGCGTGCCGATGACGGTGGAGAAGGCCCAGGCCAGCTCGATGTGGCGGTGCATGCGCTCGTGGGGCGACTCCTTGACCGAGTTGAGATTGTGCACGTTGCTCACGGCCTCGATGTTGGGCAGGATGCAGGTGCTGATCATGAGCGCGAACAGGTGCACGGCCACCAGCACTGTGGTGCAGATGCTGAAGGCGATGAGCAGCCCCAGCGGGTAGTCGTGGTCAGTGTCCAGCTGTACTTCCACCATCGCCACCTGGGGGTCAGGGGAGACAGGCGGGGTGAGTGCCAGCACAGTCCTGGCCCACATAGCTATGCTCAAATCCTCACTCTCTTCCCGTCTGGCTCCAGGACCCTGGGCCAGTCGCTTGGCCTCTCTGAGCCTCAGTTTCCACATGTACATAATGGGGTTAAGAAGTGGAAGAAGTTGGCCAGGCGCGGTGGCTCACGCCTGTAATCCTAGCACTTTGGGAGGCCAAGGAGGGCAGATCATTCAAAGTCAGATGTCTGAAACCAGCCTGAGCAAGAACAAGACCCCATCTCTACTAAAAATAGAAAGAAATTAGCTGGACAACTAAAAATATAAGAAAAAATTAGCCAGACACGGACATGGTGGTGCATGCCTGTAGTCCCAGCTACTCAGGAGGCTGAGGCAGAAGGATTGCTTGAGCCCAGGAGTTTGAGGTTGATGTGAGCTAGGGTGACGCCACGGCACTCTACCCCAGGCAACAGAGTGAGACTCTGTCTCAAAAAAAAAAAAAAAAAAAGTGAAAGAAGTTACTGGTGAAGAAAGCAGGCTCGGAGCCAAGCCCCTGTGAGCTTACTAGCTGTGTGACTTTGGGAAAGTCCCTTAATCTCTCTGAGCCTCAACTTTTTTCCTATAAAATAGGGTATTTTTTTTCTTTTTTGAGACAGAATCTCACTCTGTTGCCTGGGCTAGAGTGCCGTGGTGTCAGCCTAGCTCACAGCAACCTCAAACTCCTGGGCTCAAGCAATCCAGCTGCCTCAGCCTCCCGAGTAGCTGGGACCACAGGCATGCACTACCATGCCCGGCTGATTTTTTCTATATATTTTTAGTTGGCCAATTAATTTCTTTCCATTTTTTTTTAGTACAGACGGGGTCTCGCTCTTGCTCAGGCTGGTTTTGAACTCCTGACCTTAAGTGATCCGCCCGCCTCGGAAAATAGGGCATTTTAAAAAGTGCATTTAAATTAAAAAAGCAGGCTAGGTGTAGTGGCTCACACCTATAGCACTTTGGAGGCTGAGGTGGAAGGATCACTTAAGCTCAGGAGTTCAAGACCTGCCTGGCAACAGTGAGAACCCGTCCTACAAAAAATAAAATAAAATAAAAATTAGCCGGGCATGGTGGTGTGCACCCATAGTCCTAGCTACTCAGGAGGCTGAGGCAGAAGGATCATTTGAGCCCAGGAGTCAGAGGCTGGAATAAGCTATTCTGGCACCACAGCACTCCAGCCTGGCGATACAGTAAGATTCTGTCTCAAAAAAAGCAATCACCAACCCCCATCCCTGCTGGCCCCACATCCTCACACCCAAGCAGAGGCTGCTTCTTCATGCCCTGCTCTGGGGACAAGCAAAGGGATGGTGGCTGGACAGGTGACAGCCCCCCCAGGGCCCTTCCTGAGAACACAGTACAACAACCTGACATGTACCAAGAGAGGCTTCCCAGAAGTGACGGGTTCAATTCTCCTGCTGACTGGACAGCCAGCGCACCCTGGGGCTGTCTCCTCCCCAGCCTGGGGGCTGACGCACTAGCTGCTCCCCACTTCCTGGAGACTCAGGGACCCGAGGTCACCAGGGGCATGCTCTGGGCTTGCCACCCGCTGCTTCTCACCTGGACCTTGAAAATCACCCCCATGCAAAGGAGCCAGCTCATCAGATCTGGGCCAGGAGCAGCGGGTGACGGGCAGGTGGCTAAACTCAGCCAGTGAGGGCTGAAGGGATGGGGGCTGGGTGGACAGAGGGCACCAATGGCAGTAACACCATCAAGGACAGGGACTCTTTGTGAAGTGTGTGCTACATACCCGGCAGGCTCAGGGCAAGGCTAGCACTTAAGTTTATCCACAGGCAGGCAGGGAACTCCTGCAGCCTGCCCCTCCTTACGCCCAGCAAGTTGGGAGGGCTCTCCTCCCTCCCTACCAGCTTTCTTTCTGCCAGGCTGCCTGGCTTCGAACCCTGACTCCTCTGCCCTTTATTAGGCTGTGTCGCTCTGGCAAGTTCCTTCAACTTTCCTGCATCAGTTTCCACATCTATAAAATGGGAATAATGGTACATGCCCCAGAGGGTTGTTGTGAGGACTGAGCTTATCCATGTAAAACACTCAGTGCCTGGCACATAATAAAACCTCAATGAGAGTTTTGTTATCATCATTCAGTTTAGAAACTTCATCCCCGAACCCACTGTCTCTGCCTGAAATCTTCCCGGAGGGGCATGCTCAGGCAGGGCCAAAGGGGCAGACCTGGGTTCCAGCTCAAGAACTGCCCCCTGTTTCATGTTTCACCATGTGACCTTGGTCAAGACCCTCCCCTCTATCTGTGAAAGGAGAAGTGGGGACATGAAGGTCACGGTCTAAAGCTGACACCACGGAGAATCATATGAAAAAAGCAGATATTTTCCTTAAAACATCCAGGTATGGCAGGGTACGGTGGCTCACGCCTATAATCCTAGCACTCTGGGAGGCCGAGGCGGGAGGATTGCTTGAGGTCAGGATTTCGAAACCAGCCTGAGCACGAGCGAGACCCCGTCTCTACTATAAATAGAAATTAATTGGCCAACTAATATATACAGAAAAAATTAGCCGGTCATGGTGGCACATGCCTGTAGTCCCAGCTACTCGGGAGGCTGAGGCAGCAGAATTGCTTGAGCCCAGGAGATTGAGGTTGCTGTGAGCTGGGCTGACGCCACGGCACTCCACTCTAGCCTGGGCAACAAAGTGAGACTCTGTCTCAAAAAAAAAAAAAAAAAATCCAGGTATGTATTAATTCATCAGACTCCTCAATTTCAATGGGTTTCATAGCCTTTTGCCTAAGAATTCCCACAATTGATGATTGTATGTACTTTTCAACCCAGGAGTTTATAAAACATTTCAAGCTCATATAAATTTGGGGCAGTGCCATCAGGATTTCAACCATTTTTGAGATCACTGGTGGCATAAAGCCAACCCCGAGAATTCTTAGTCCATGCGCATGAGGGGCACCGCACACGGCAGGCCACCAGGGCAGGGCACATCCCATGGCCCCCTGGCCCCAGCCCTGCCCCACACCTAGGAAAGGGGGGCCCCCTCCAGCAGCCAGTGTCTCCTGCTACCTCCCCACCCCCAGCACTTCCTCTTCCTGTTTTGGCCTTCTGCCCCAGAACCTGAAACCAGAGAAAGGACAAGCAGCAGAGGCCACTGCTTGGCTGTCCCCGCTCCTCCGCTATTTACCCACTCACCGGAAATGCCCGGAGCCCTCAGGCAGGTCAGGCCCTGAGCTGGGCACTGGCGGTATGTACAGAGGAGGGGGGAGCTGCACACAGGTGTACACTCCCAACGTGCCCCCCACCTGCGCCCCAGCCACCCCTAAGGCAGTGTATCTCCCGCAAAGAGCTGTTGAGAGCATAGGCCCACGCCACACTGCTGGACACAAACTGGCTCCTGCACTCACAAACCTGGTGACCTTGGACAAGGATTTCAACCTCTCTGTGCCACAGTTTCCACGTCTGTGAAACAGGGGCCAGCTTCTCATGGTTGTTAAGAGGAGCCAATGAGTTGATGCATACGAGGCCCTTAGAATAAGCCCTGGGATGCAATAAACTTAAGTGTCCATGATTACTGGTAATACCACTATTATTCTTTTAGAAATGAGGAAACTGAGGCTCAGAGAGGTGAGGTCAGCTGTCCTATGGGTTACACTCCTGTTGGATTCAAACTCAAGTCAAGTTGGCTCCAAAGCCTAGGTAACAATGAGGGTAACTGAGGAGATTAAATGAGGTTTTGAAGTAAATATTTAGCACGTGTTCAGCCACAGGAGAAGCTCAATAAGTCTTAGGTACAAAGCAAAACACATAGGCTGGGCGCTGCCTATAGCCCCAGCTACTCAAGAGGCCAAGGCAGGAGGATCACTTGAGCCCCTGGACACCCTGAGTTCAGGCTGGAGAGGGCTGATCCCACACGCCCACATTCCAGCCCCCACTCTGGGCCTCAGGTATAAGGAAAGTGTGTGCCCCAAACCACACCTGGCCAGATGGTCACCTCCACAGGACAGGGACCACCATACTCCAGGCCATTTGTCACACCCACAGGCTCCAGCACCAGAAAACAGCGGCTGTTGGGACACACCCGGCCAAAATTAGCCAGCCCTCCCTGCGGTCTTGGGCTAGAGGGAGGCCAAGCCCTTCAAGGAAGAGGAAGGGGCCTGCTGACCTGCTCCAGAAGAAACCCTATTGACCTCGCCGGACCCTACAATTCCTGGAACTCCAGCCATAGGCAGGCTGTATGTGCTGTTCCCACATTTGGGGCCAAGTTCAATGCCACGAGGCTATGTAAAAGAATGATTTGAAGTGAGAAGAAAGGAACCATTGGCACAAGTCATGGAGCTTGAGGCAAACGTCACAGGAATAAATGCCACTGGTTTTTCCAGGATGTTTCCTGCTTGGGAAATCTCCCCACGGGTGGGGAGAGCAAAGTCAGGGGCCCTTGCAGATCTGGCAGCTGACTCCCAGGGCCCCAGCCGAGGCCCAGAGCTTCCCAGAGTGATCAGATCAGATTGCATGCAGCTTCACAAGGTAAATATAGCCCGTTAACCCAAAATAAACAGCCTCCAGCCAGCCACGGGCCTGCTTGAACCTGGCCATGCCGAGTCCTAAAGGAATAGAGAGGGCAAGAGACAGCCAGCCCCACCCCACAGTGGTCCACAGACTCCCCAGAGAGGACGCTAAACCTCAAATGAGAGCCAAAGTAGAAGATTATGTAATTCTGCCCAGGGTACGGCTGGGGCTGACTTTGCCAGGCGTTTGCCCACCCCGCCCAAACGCCAACCACCTATCCTCACTCCTGCTGGGCTCCATGGAGACCCCGGCACCCGGTGCCTGCAAGTCCAGGCCCTTCTGTGGCAGCTCTCCCATGCTGGGCCTGACCTCAGCGCCCACAGCTGGGAGATCCAACTTTCCTTTCCCCAGCAGCCCAGGTCTTCTCTTGTCCACCCTTTTAGGAGGATGGGTGGCTGCCCCCTGGAACACGAGTGCCTCTAAGCCACAGTCACCGGGGGTCACCCAGAGCTGTCTGAGCCTGCTGGCCCCACCTCAATTGCAAACCATCTATTAAGGGGACTGAAGCCTAGTCCAGCGGTTTGGAAACTCTTGACTATGACAGTCCAGTACTCCACATGTTTCTATAAATAGATACACATTTATAACAGAATCAAAAGTTTCACCAAACATTTACCCTGAAAGCATGCCGACAGTCTATTCTCACCAGATGCAATGCATGCTGCTGGTTTTTATTTCATTTAGTTCTTACTTCATTTTAAAAAATGCTGCTCGCAGCTCACCAAATTTATGTCACAAGCCACTAATAGGTTGAATCTGCAGACAGGGTGGGGGTGGGGCAGGACACAGGCCTAGACTATCTGTTCCTCTGGTTAATTCCAATTTCTTCAGGTTTTATCTTCCAAGTGACCTGGGCTCCCAAGTGAGGATCGAGGCCATTCATTCATCCACGGAAAATTGTTACTGAGAACTTTTTGTTTTTCTTTTTAACAGAGACAGGGTCTCACTCTTGTTCAGGCTGGTCTCAAACTCCTGACCTCAAGTGATCCTTCCACCTCGGCCACCCAGAGTGCTAGGATTACAGGCGTGAGCCACCATGCACGGCCTGAGAAGTTACTGTGTGCCTGGAAGACCTTGTGGCTGTGCTGGAGACAAAGCAGAGACAGCAAGATCCCTGCCCCAGAAAGGGACACTGAGGAAGGATGATAGGCACTAAACACTTAAGCAAGTAAATATTTTCAGACTGTGATGAGTGCCCTCAATCGATGCTTCCCTATTACCACACCTACCAAACACATCCTAAACACAGAATTATGTGCCTTACTCCAATGTATTTCTCTGTTTCTCCAGCATCTAATCTAGTGCTGGGTCAATGTGGTTAGAGGAATACAGGAAGGTAAGACCTGACCTTGGGTATTTCAGCCCAGGGTGTCCAAAGTTTTCAATGGACAATTCTAGGTGATCCCCTGGGCCTTAGAAGGTCGTATTAGAACTTCTGACATTCATTGATGCTTTAGCTCATCCTTCTAACTTTCCTATTTTTTATTTTTATGTATGTTTATAATAGCAAGACGTTTTATTAAAATGCATATATAATTTGCAAACATATGAATATTAAGGCTAGTGCTGAAAATATTTTCAATAGGAGTATGAGCTGAAAAGATTAGAGACCACGGCTTAGATCAGGGATCAGCAAACTATGGCCTATAGATTGTGGTTTTTGTAAATAAAGTTTTATTGGCACAAAGCCATGCCCATTCACTTACAGATTGTCTGTGGCTGCTTTCCAGCTACAATGGTGGAGTTGAGTAATCACCACTGAGACCGCATGGCTCCTTTACAGACAAAGTGTGCTGACACCTGGGTTAATGCTCCCCAAAAGAGCACTGTCAAATAACAGTCTCACAAGATTCTCCTCCAGAGAAAACAGTCTGTGGTCCTATCAGTCTGAGATATCCCTTTTGAGGAGCAAAGTAAAGGACTGTTAGAAATCCAATGGGAGAGAAATCTGCTATGTGTAAACTTTATATTCAATTTTATTTCCCCAAGAGAATCCTACTGCTCACCTCTACCCAACGATGAATACCAAGGGGCTGCCTTAGGAAATCTATGCAGCGTTCTCCTTCACCAGCCAGGGACCTAGCAACTGGCAGGGCTCAACACTGCTCCTGGCCGAAAATTCCAGAAATATGCCACAGGCACTTGTGCAATTTTACAAAAGGCTTCTCTGCTGGACAGGGAGCGCCGGCCCCTTGGAGCATTCAGCAAAATTCCGTTTATACATAGCCCAGCATGCAAATCCAGCATGCAGAACAGCGTATCTGGAAGACTTCAAAGGCTGTTATCAACCAGCAAGAGGGATGGTAGCGAGAGGATGGCAGAGAGGAAGAGGCTCCCAGTCAGGCAGACCAGACCTGAATTCTACTAGCTGGGTGACCTGAGTCTCTAAGAGCCTCTAGGCTCAGGTTTCCTGTCCACAGTACATACTTTTAAGAACTACTGTGAGGATTAAGTAGGAAAGAAAGAAAAGGGTTCAGGCTCATGCCTGGCACAACAGGGGTTCTGTAAATAGTAACTACCACCATCATTATTATGGAATTCATAATGTAACTCCTCTGTCTAAAATCTTCAATAGCTCCCTATTGCTGAAAAAAGAGTTTGAACTTACTAAACAGCTAATCAAGGCCCTCCATCATCTTGCCTGGCTAGATTCATTTTTCTCTACTACTCTCTACATACCCTTGACCCCAGCCACACCAGCCCCTTATGTTTCCCCCAGATATTGTAATTTCTTATCTCTGTAATGGTTCCTGCCATTTCCTCTGACCAGAGGGTCAGAACTCCACCACCCTCAAGGCTCAGCTAGAATCAGATTCTTCTGACTCAGTTAACCCTTATAAAGCAGCCCTGACACCTTGGGAACAAGAGTGAGAAGTGCTCTGATGAGGCCGGCAGAGGTGGCTCATGCCTGTAATCCTAGCACTCTGGGAGGCCGAGGCGGGCGGATCGCTCAAGGTCAGGAGTTCGAAACCAGCCTGAGCAAGAGCGAGACCCCGTCTCTACTATAAACAGAAAGAAATTAATTGGCCAACTAATATATATAGAAAAAATTAGCCGGGCATGGTGGCGTATGCTCGTAGTCCCAACTACTTCGGGAGGCTGAGGCAGTAGGATTGCTTGAGCCCAGGAGTTTGTGGTTGCTGTGAGCTAGGCTGACGCCACGGCACTCACTCTAGCTTGGGCAACAAAGCGAGACTCTGTCTCAAAAAAAAAAAAAAAAAAAAAATATATATATATATATATATATATATATATTAACTTGATGAATCCTCATACCAACAAGGTTGGTACTACTATTACCCCATTTTACAGATGAGGAAACTGAGGCCCAGAAAGGTTTAGTGACTTCCCCAAGATCTCACAGTTCTAAGAGGTAGAGCTGGGATTTGAACCCAAGTTGGCTGGCTCAACTGTCTGTTTTCTTACTTTGTTCTACTATTATTTGAGCCTCTCAGCTCTGTCCTACCAGTCTCTGATGCTTCCTCTCCCACAGCAACGAGACTACACCACAGGCACAGGTCTCTGCAGCTTAGCAGCCAGATGGCCCTGGGCAAGTCATTCATCTAGATCAGGGGTCCTCAAACTTTTTAAACAGGAGGCAAGTTCACTGTCCCTCAGACCGCTGGAGAGTGTGCACTGTGGGCCCGGGCTAAGCAGGACAGGCAGTGGTGGCAAAAACATCCAGCGGGCAGCATAAATGTCCTCGGCAGGTGGAGGATACATCCTCGGGCTGTAGTTTGAGGATGCCTGATCTAGATGACCACCTACCCTCACTTGGGGTTTTAGGGAAATCACGCAAGATGGCCTGCGTGGCACAGCGTCTAGCCTATAGCAAGAGCCCAATCAACAACAGCAGTAACGATGATGATCAGTGATTAGTACTACGGGTAGAAATAGCAATTTCTTGCTCATCTCCATGGCCCCTGCACTCCGAACATGTCACAGAGGCCAGATAATGTCTTATGATTTGAGCCCTTCCTTCCAACTCATTTTCACAGAAATTCCGAGCAACTTCTGAACACGCTATGGAACCTGGGAACAAAAGGGTGCTGGGGGGCAGAGAACTTAAGGAAGCAGATAATCCAAAAATAATTGATCTCAGGTCGTGGAAAGCATTTTGTTTACGGCAGCAGGCTGACCTTCCCAATTATCTTCTGCTTAGGCTAATGTTACAGCCTGCCCTCCCCAGCAGACCGGGTCGCCACGTGTGCTCGCCAGTCCTGCAGGGGACAGGGTCAGGCTGAGGCTGCCTCCCTCTCGCCAAGAGATAAATAGAGGCACAGATGGCCTGAATCAAAGCCCACAGGAGTATACCAGGCTCAAGGAGCGCTGCAGGATGCTGATCATATGCTACATCCAGTTTGGGTGCTCGCCGCAGCTGAGGCCTGCTGTTTCCAGAAATGCTGTCTGGAGCAAGAATCTCATCTGCAGACCACAGAGGGTCTGGCCAAGGTGTACATCATCAGATCGTGAAAATCCCTAAATGATTCACGGACCCAGTCTGGCCTAATGAATCTGCATGCCAGTCCCTGGCAGAGCAGCGTCTTTGCCATCTTTCTGCACATGAGGAAACCGGCCTCAAAGAAGTAAAGCGACTTGCCAGAGGTCCCATGGCCTGTGCCCAACACTTCATGAACACCTGGCCAGGCCTTTCTACCCGGGAAGTGGGGAACCTCTCATTCCCCTCCAGGCGTTTGGGGAGACCCTCTTTCAATCACACCTGGTGAGCCAGGTGAGACTGGTACCTTCGGCAACCCTCCCACCCCCTGGAGAGCAAAGGTCATGGCAGCTCCTCTGGGTTTCCAGGTCTCTGGGAAGGAAGCCTTCTGGGGGCAGGAAGTTGGTTGTGCTGACTCACAGGCCAAAGGAGAGTACTCCAGGAAACTCTGTTGCCATGGCATTGGGGCTGCCTGGCACCCCTTCCTCTCTGAAGCACACTCACACGCTGTCTGCGGTGGGGGTGGGGCATGGTCAGACCTGCCCTGCTGACCCCCACCCCCTCTCTTCCATAGATTTCCAGCTTCACAGCAAAGGCGGTTACCCTCTCATAACTGCTGCCCCAGAATGGAGGCTATCATGAGGTTCAGCCCTTCCCTGCCTGCACAACTTTGGAGATTCCATCAGCAGAGCCAGGAAGCCTTTTCTGCTCGGGAAAGAGAAAATGAAGGTCCCCAAGAGACCGACTGGGTAAGCAAAGGCCCACCCATTGCCACTGGCTGCCTCAGCCTCCTGACTTCCCCACACTGCTTTTAGCAAGAGGAAGAAGGAGGTGCTATTTGACTATGAGGCCTGCCTTGTTTGGGAGGAAGAAAGTTCTTGAAAAGGGAGGAAGGTGTCACCCATTTGGATCCTCACCTCTTAAGGGTGGGAAGGGGCCTGGGGCAGCCATGAATTCATGAGCACAAAAAAAAAGGGGAATGGGCCAGGCTCCCGCTGTAATCCTAACACTTTGACAGGAGGATTGTTTGAACCCAGGAGTTCGAGGTTGCAGCGAGTTATGATGAGGCCACTGCACTCCAGCCTGGGTGACAGAGCAATATCTTATCTCAAAAACAAAAAAGGAAAGAAAAAAGAAAAGAAAAAGGAATGGTCACCATCTTAAACCCCAGAAGTACAATGAAAAGCTGACAACTGGTGTCTCCCTCCCCTCAAGTTGTAAAACTTTCCTTGGCTTAGAAGAAACTTTTTTGCTCTATTTCTCATTCTCTAGGCCTGGTCCTAACATGTCCTTGGCTGGACATTGACCAGAGCTCAATAACCAAAAATGGCACAAGTGCCTAAGCAAGTTCTGGATGCCGGCAGACCTGGGTTCAAATTCAGCTCTACCAGACGAGCTGTGTGGCCTTGGGAAAGTCCTCTGACAAAATCACCTCAAAGGGCTGAGCCTGGAATTTAGGGAATCTACACAGTGAGTGGCTAGCACATAGGGAGTGTTTGGTAAACGTCAGATATTCTCACAGGTTGTTCAGGCACAAGGCAGAGATTGGTTTCTTAGGATTTGGGATGGATAGAACAGAATCCCATCATATCTAAACTGAAAAGTGTATGTGTATACACACATACAGTCTCTCTCTGATCTCCTTTTAGGGGCTTCCTCAGTTTCATTTTTCAAGTCAGACAAACTTTTGAGGAGCAGCCTTTAGTTACTGATTCAGAAATCAAGGCCCAGAAAGGGAGAGTGATTTGCCTGAGGTGACAGAGATAGCAAGTGGCAGAGCCTGACCCCCAATCTGGCCTTCCCACTGAGTCCTAGAGGTCTCTAAAAAAATTCAGGCTCTGCTGCACTGGGCTGCTTGTTTGTGGAACACAGGGAGAGTCCCAGACACACTCCCTTCCCAAGAAAACACGAAGGGTGCAGCCACTCCCTCCCTCAAGGCTTAGCTCACATAGGATGGAGGCAGGAGTGTTCTGGGCTACAGAACTGGGGAGGAGGGGGCAGACCCCATTCATGCAGGCTGATGTCACCGAAGGTGATAATAATGTACTTATTATGCAGTGCCCGGCCCCAGAGAGACTCCAAGATTCAGGCCTGAAAGTATCTCCACAGCCACTTCTGGGCCCAACCTGCAGCTTCATTCACCCCACCACCCCTCAGAGGCTTTTACTCCAGCCCCTTGGGACGTGGGGGGAGGAAAAATATGCCTACCCCCGAAATCAAGAAAGAGTCCATTCAACTGGAACATGTCCCACCCTCCTCCCCCACACCCAGTGACTCAGTGGCAAGTTTCTGGAGAAGAAAATGAGGGCGGGGAGCAGTTGTCAAACCCCCAGGCCGAGGCTCTCAGAACATGCAGTGGAAAAAGGGTGTCAGGAAATCCCCTCCACTAGCTGGTAAGAGAATGTGGCCAATACCTTCAGGCCTCAGGTGTGGGGGCACCAGACAGCTCTGTGGTCTCTCTCCTCATCCCTACCTCCTGACACCTGTCCCCAGATGGGTCGGACCCTTTGAGTCCTTCCTATCCCCAACACATGTGGGACTGGCTTACAGATCTAACTTTGGGAGTGCATCGTTCTTGCTGTGTTCCTCTCCCCTTGCTGCAGTGTCCACATGCAGGCACCTGTCTCCCACCTCAGCTCACGTCTGTCCAGCACCTCTGGTCCCCTTCCAGCGCCCACGACAGCGTCTCCCAGCTCTTCCCCTCACTCCAGGCCAGCCCGGCCTGCTCCCCAGTGGCCCCGGGCGGGAGCGGTCAGGACAGGAGGGGGCAGGGCAGGGCGGCCCGAGCTCACCATGGCGAAGCCGGAGAGCAGAGCCGAGGTCCGGCTGGAGGCTTTGAGCTTGGCGCGGCTCAAGTAGAGCTTGCGCCAGGACAGCGCCTGCATGGAGTGCTCGTTGAGGCTCATCACCTCGGAGTAAGTCTGGCCGATCCACTCCGGGTAGGTGACGGCGGGCGGTGGCGGAGGGGACCCCGGGGGCTCCCCGTCCCCGCTGCGGCGGCGGCTCCGGCGGCTGCCGCTGGTGGTGCTGCCGCCGCTGAGGGGAAGCTCGGGACTGCTGCTGCTCGGGGGCGGGGCGGGCTCCGGATGCATGGGGCACGCTGCGAAGGCGCGGGCCGGCCCGGGCGCCCGCGAAGGCTGCCCGCCGCACCTCCGCCTCCGCCGGAGGCAGCCGCCGCCGGCCCCCACGCGGGCCCGACCTCGCCGGCCCCCCGCACACACCTAGGAGGTCAGGAAGCGCCCGCAGCCCCAGCCCGTAGGCCCGCGACACACCTCGCCACAGCCCCAGGCAGCCCGGACGCCAGGCTGCGCGGGCCAGCGACCCGCCTAGACCCCGGGCGAGCGCCGCGATTGGCCGCCGCCCCGGCTGGTTTGCATGCGCCCCGCCCACCTGCACGCCCCGCCTACCGGGAGGTAGGCGGTGTCGGCGGGAGTCATGTGACCAGCCTCCTCAGACAGCACCGCCCACAGTCCCCTGCGCGCCCGCGCCCGCGCCCCTTCCTGGAAGCGCCCCACTGCCCCCGGCTGGCCGCGCTCCCGCTCCGGGTGCCTCCCATCTCCACAGCTGCTCCGCTGGCCCTGCTCCCGGAGCTCGGACTCCTGGGTCGGGCCGCCTGGGGTCACCCCTGGGCGCCTCCTGAGACCCATTTCCCCTTTGGAGCAAGGTGGCGCAAGGTCTGTAGGAAAAAGAGCGGGCTGAGGTCTAGAGTTCATTGTGTCTGTTTATTTAGCGCCTACTGGGTGCCAACATTGTTCTAGGCGCTGAGGTAGGGTGGTGAATGAGACGGACTAAATGCTGTGCCCTCTCGGAGCTCACAAACACCAATAAGTAAATGATAATAGTTTAGAAGGTGTTAAATGTATACAAAAAATAAAGCAGCGTAAAGGGGGTGTGTAGTGCAGGAGCTGCAATTTTAATTTTAAAATACTCCGGGGCAGGAGTATTTTTTTATTGGGCAGAGATTTTTTTGTGTTTTGTTCACTTGTTCACCTCTGTTCACTGGGATTGGCCGCTGCCCCAGGCTGGTTTGACATATATTGGACGACTAGTACTTGGTGTGTATGTGTATATATATATATTTTTTTCCTTTTTTTTTTAGAAATAGAGTTTTGTGCTGTGGCCTAGGCTGGAGCGTAGTGGCGCAATGATAGCTCCATTGCAGCCTCTGCAGCCTTGAACTCCTGGGCTGAGGGGATCCTCCTGCCTCAGCCTCCTGGGTAGCTGGAAATACAGGCGCTCACCACCACGCCTGGCTAATTTTTTGTAGAGTCCGGTTCCGGTTCTCACTGTGTTGCCCAGGCTGGCCTGCAACTCCAGGTTTAAAGTGATTCTGCCCCCTCGGGGCCTCCCAGAGTGCTTGGATTACAGACGCGAGCCATGACGCCCAGTCCGATAAATATTTTTTGAAGGAATGAACCCTCAAACCCGTTAAGCAGGTGTCTTCTGAGCACCTGTTAAATGCTAGCTTGAGGAATTCCAGGAAAACAATAAACTTCATGACATCTTATATTTTAGTGTATGGGGGGCAGGCGGGGAACAGGGAGAGAGACAGTAAACAAGTAAGTCCACACCTTTCTGGCTAGGTCATATTTGAGCTGAGACTTGAGCCAGCAATGCAAAGTGTTGGGGACTAGCTTTACAGGGGCCAGGCAACTGCAAATGCAGACCGTGAAGCAGGGATGTCTGGGTATGGAGCAGTAGAAGGCCAGCTGTGCTTCAGAATAGTGGGGGGCAGAGGTGAAGTGAGGGTGGAATGCTGTGCCAGGAACTGTCCCCTAGGATGTCAACACCAGGGCAGGGACCTTTACCGTCAGTTTCACAGCTATTCCCCCAGCATCCAGAATATTCCTTGGTACATACTTGGTGCTCAGTACATATTTGTGGAGTGAATAAATGTGGGAGAGGTAGGAATGAGTGACAGAATTAGCTTATAGCTGATGGCATTCCAGGTTAGAAAGGTGACATTTAACTCTTGTCACCACTAGAGGGTGCCTTGCCACCCAATCACACTATGGGATAAAACCGAAGGTCCCCTCCTCCCAAAAAAGCCCCTGGGATTCCCCTAGAAGCCTTTCTCCATGGTTTTATGAAAATGGGGAACTTGGAATTTGAAATCACATCCCACTGGGCTTGTTTCTCTGGTGGCCTTTGTACTTGCTACTCCTCCACTTCCCATCTGTGTCTCAGCTCAAATATCACCTCCAAAGGGAGACCCTCCCTCTATGTAAAGTAGCCCCTGTGTCAGGATCTGTCACCCTACCCTGATTTATACCCTTTATAGCTCTGACCAATATAGTCTCTGAAATCATCTAGCTTGTTTATGTGTTGACCTGTTTGTCTGTTTAAATTACTTCACTGTCACTCCAGAGCCTCCCATAGTGTCTGGAACACCCAAGACTCTGAATGGAAACAGGTTCAATGAACAAAATACTGAAATGCCCTTGGTTCCAAAGAACCCCCACCTTAGGATTGTGTACATACAACATTTGGGGGCCGAAGGGGTCTGAGGACTGGAGGTGGAAGAGCCTGGAAGCTTGAAGGAGAGATGTGTTGAAGTAGGAAGAACAAAAGGGTTGGAGAGTGGTAACTCAGAAGGGGGCTTTATAGTAGGGAGGGTTTTCTTTCTCCAGCTCCTATATCACACCCCTCCCCTTTTCCTTCTAATTCTCTGGGGTTTGAATTACCCCATCTGCACGGATCAGAAATAATAAAAATATAGGCCGGGCATGGTACTTCACACCTGTAATCCTAGCACTCTGGGAGGCCAAGGCCGGAGGATCACTTGGGCTCAGGAGTTCGAGACCTGCCTGAGCAAGAGCAAGACCCTGTTTCTACTATTTAAAATAAATAAATCAAAATAAAAGAAATAATGAAAATATTATCCAGATTTAGGAGTGTGGGGGATTTGGGCAATCCTGCATTGTGCTCCAGGATTGTAGAGCTCTGAAGTGCCCATGGTTGGTTAGTAACTTTTTCCCACCCCCATTTTTTTTGGAGATGGAGTCTCATTATGTTGCCCAGGCTGAATTCGACTGAATTTGAACTCCTGGGCTCAAGTGATCCTCCTGCCTCAGCCTCAGTAACTGGGACTACAGGTACACCACTGCCCAGCCTGGGACTGTGAAATGCACCAAACCTATGCTTAACAGATGGAGAACCTGAGGACCCAGAGAAAAAGCCCCTTGCCCAAACAAGCCAGTGGAGAATCAGGGTTGGAACCAGGCTCCAGATCCCTCTCAGTGCCTCCAAGCACCGAGTATGGCTGTCTCTCGTGGCCAAGGTGTGCCCTTTTGGGTTTATATCTAGAAAAGCCAAACAATTTTTTCAATTAACACTGTGCACGAGGGTGTAGAGATCCAACTGAAAGGGCTGGGCTCACCCAGCCCATGGTGGTGAAAATGGCCACAGCCTAGGGCTGACCAAAGTTGGCATGTGCTGCCTTGGGAGGTAGCAAGTTCTCCACCGCAAGGGGTGAACAAATAGTTAACACTTAAGTAGTACTTACTAATGACATGCACTGTTCTTAGCACTTTATTATGTTAAGTATGTACAATTATATATATTAAGTATATTGTTTTTATATATTAAATTACCTTGTTTATTATATTACATATATTAAACCCAGGAGTTCCTTACCATAACCCCATGGTATTAATACCACCTTTTTACAGATATGAAAAATGAGGCTCAGAGTAAGTAGTAGGATGGGAATTTTAACCCACTCGATGTTCTCCAGAGTGTGGGACGTAACCACCCCCAGTCCTCCCTGTCCCCTGAATCAGAATTTCCAGAGGGGTTTTGTTAAAATGCAAGTTATAAAAACCAACCCAAGCAGTTTAGTTTTATCAAGTTCATTGAATAAAGTTTAGGAACCACTGAACAAAATGCTCTTTAGTCTTTAGGTATTTTTAGTCTTTTTTTTTTTTTTTTTTTGAGAGAGGGTCTCTGTTGCCTGGGTAGAGTGTAGTGATGTCATCAGAGCTCACTGCAACCTCAAACTCCTGGGCTCAAGTGATCTACCTGCCTCATCCTCCCAAGTAGCTCAGACTATGGATGCTCACCACCACGCTGGCTAATTTTCTTTCTTTTTTGTAGAGATGGGGTTTCACTATGCTGCCCAGATAGGTCTTGAATTCCTGGGTTCAAGTGATCCTCCCACCTTGGCCTCCCAAAGTGCTTAGATTACAGATGTGAGCCATTGTGCCTGGTCAAATATTTTTGGTCTTTTACTGTGCTTAAAGTTGGCTGTCCCCTGGGCTGCTCAGTTGCAGTGTGACCTTGGCCAAATTACTTAGCCTCTCTGAACTTCCAATCTCCCGAGCAAAAATTAGATATTACGAATGCCTATTAATGGACCCCAGTCACTCTTTCCGGCAGATTCTCAAAAGAGGTGCATCTGATGTCCTGCTAAAGGGGAACCTCCTTGCCCCTCCCTCACAGGCCTCAAAAACATCACCCCTTTCATGTCAATTCAAAAGAGAGCACTTTGTTAGAGCCTATCATGGTGGCTTGCCTCTGTTTGTTCCTTTCCCCCTCTGGCTGCCTTGAGTCATAAGCCCCTAAATTAATAATAATAAAATGAGCTGCCATTTCTTGAGCTTGGCTATAAAGAACAGTACTTTTAGCAGGGCTTGGTAGCACATGACTGTGGTTCCAGTCAGGAGGCTGGGCAGCAGGATCGCATGAGCCCAGGAGTTCTGGGCTGAGGTTGTGCTATGCCCATCTGGTGTCCGCGCTAAGTTTGGCATCAATATGGTGAACCAGACCGACAGGTAGCTAAGGAGGGGTGAACCGGCACAGGTTGGAGAGGGAGCAGCTCAAAACTTCCTTGCTGAGCAGTAGTGGGATCTCGCCTGTGCATAACCATTGAGCTCCAGACTGTGTGACACAGAGAGACTCCGTATCTTAAAAAAACAAACAACAGGGCCAGGCGTGGTGGCTCATGCTTGTAATCCTATCACTCTGGGAGGCCGAGGTGGGCGGATTGCTCGAGGTCAGGAGTTCGAAACCCGCCCGAGCAAGAGTGAGACCCCGTCTCTACTATAAATAGAAAGAAATTAATTGGCCAACTAATATATATAGAAAAAGTGAGCCGGACATGGTGGTGCATGCCTGTAGTCCCAGCTACTTGGGAGGCTGAGGCAGTAGGATTGCTTCAGCCCAGAAGTTTGAGGTTGCTGTGGGCTAGGCTGACACTACTGCACTCACTCTAGCCTGGGCAACAAGGAAAGACTTTGTCTCAAAAACAAACAAACAAACAAAACAATCCAAAAACCAGTGCTTTTATACCTCTGGTGATGGGAAGCTCACTCCTTCCAGCCATGCATGTCTGATTGGTTATTTCTAACAGTTCAAAAGTTGTAAGTTTTCCTTCTTTGGAGCTGGCATCAAAACCCTGGCCCTGTATGTGTCCCAATTTAGGATGCATGAAATCCCTGGGGCCAGCTCCACGAGACACGTGGAAGGCAGCTTTAGTGAGTAATCCGGAAGGTTTCCATGGTCAAAGAATTGGGGATGAAGGAGGCAGGACACAAGTTAGACACTGTCAGGGGACTTGTTACAGAATTCAGAATTAGGGTTGGTGGGCTCTGGTGTTGGTCTCAAAATGATTCTCTGGCCCTGGAGCTTGGAAACCATCCCAGGGGAGCACAAACTCTGCCTCTCTGCTCCCCACAGTTCCAGGGCTTGTAGGGCTTATTCTCCCCTCCCCCTACCAACCAGAAGTCTTTTCTGGGTCTATTTGTGCCTGTGCCTTAAGTTAGTGCTTTTGTGTCTTGGATAAGAAATCTTTGCCCACCCCAAGGTTATAAAGATGTTCACCTGTTTTCTTTAAAAGTTTGAGAGTTTTTGGTTATATGATTACATCTATGATCCATCTCATACTGATTTTTTCTTTTTTTAATAGAAATGAGGTCTCTCTGTGTGCCCAGGCTGAAGCACAGTGGCTACTCACAGGTGCAATCATAGCTCACTGCAGCCTGAACTCCTGGCCTCAAGTGATCCTCCTGCCTCAGCCTCCTTAGTAGCTAGGACGACAGGCTCGTACCACTGCACCCAGCAATTAAATAGTGATTTTTGAGTGAGGTAAGTGTTCCCCACTGAAATGCATAAACATTTTTTGTCAAAAATCAGGTAACTAGCATATATGAGGGTCTGTTTCTGAACTCTGTATTCTAGTCCATCAGTCTATTTACTCTTCTGCCAATATATACTGTCTTGATTACTCTAGCTTTAAAATCAGTCTTAAACAAAAAGAAACTCTTGTTCCTCAAAATAAATAAGTCTTGAAGTCAAGTTAGAGGTAAGACCTTCAACTTTGTTCTCCTTTTTCAAGATTGGGTTTGGTATAGGAGGTCCTTTGTATCTCTGTATATATTTTGGAGTAAAATGTTAGGATAGATTTTGTCAGTGCACATATGACTTGGGGAATCAACTGCATCCCTTACAGGAGTGGGATGTCAGCAGGATCTTTCTAGAAAGTCTTGTATTCTCTGTTGGCAAAACAAGACCAACCAGGTCACACTGTAGTGATTAAATGCCTGAGATCAGAGAGGACTGTCATGAGTTGAAGTGTGTCCCCTCCAAAACGTATGTTGAAGTCCTAATCCTCAGTACCTCAGAATGTGACCTTATTTGGAAATAAGGCCTAATTTCCAGAGGTAATCAAGCTAACATGAGGTCATTAGGGTGGGCCCTAATCCAGTATGACTGCTGTGCTTATAAAAAGGGGAACTAGGGACACACAGACAGACAGGCACAGGGGGAAAAGACAGCATGAAGAGACACAGGGAGGAGACCACCATCTGCAAGGCAAGGAGAGGCCTGGAACAGGCCCTTCCCTGCAGCCTTCCAAGGGAGCATGGCCCTGTGACATCGTAATTTTGGATTTCTGGCCTCCAGAACTGTGAGACAATAGATTTCTTTTTTTTTTTTTTAGAGACAATAGATTTCTAATGGCCAGGCGTGGTGGCTAACGCCTACAATCCTAGCACTCTGAGAAGCTGAGGCAGCCGGATTGTTTGAGCTCAGGAGTTCAAGACCAGTCTGAGAAAGAGCGAGACCCCATATCTACTAAAAATAGAAAAAATCAGCTAGACAACTAAAAAAAAAAATTTTATATATATATACATATATATATAAAAAATATGAAATTAGCCAGGCATGGTGGCACATGCCTCTAGTCCCAGCTAGAGGCATGTGCTGAGGCACATGGAGGCACTTGGGAGGCTGAGGCAGGAGGATTGCTTGAGCCCAGGAGATTGAGGTTGCTGTGAGCTAGGCTGAAGCCACAGCACTCACTCTAGCCTGGGCAACAAAGTGAGACTCTGTCTCAAAAAAAAAAAAAATGGGAATAGTGGTGGGACTTGGCAGAAAGGGTTGCAGTGAGTGTTCCACGAAAGAACATTCATCTGGCAATTAGCACAGTGCTTAATAAATGGTGGTGACTGTCTTCCTTGTCGTGGGATGTGCTGTGCTCAAAGAGGATTGTGGGCTGGGCGTGGTGGCTCACACCTTTAATCCTAGCACTCTGGGAGGCCAAGGCCGGTGGATCGCTCAAGGTCAGGAATTCGAAACCAGCCTGAGCAAGAGCAAGACCCCGTCTCTACTAAAAATAGAAAGAAATTAATTGCCCAACTAAAAATATATAGAAAAAATGAGCCGGGCATGGTGGCACATTCCTGTAGTCCCAGCCACTCAGGAGGCTGAGGCAGAAGTATTGCTTGAGCCCAGGAGTTTGAGGTTGCTGTGAGCTAGGCTGATGCCAGGGCAGTCACTCTAGCCCGGGCAACAAAGTAAGACTCTGTCTCAAAAAAAAAAAAAAGAAAGAAAGAGGATTGCCTCATGCCAAATGCCTCATGCCAAATGTAATGAATCGGCTAATCTGTGAGCATTTACCAAAAGCAGAATCCCGGTGAGAATCCGATGGGGAAAAGCAGATACTAGAATAGGGGGATTTATCCAGAGAATTGCTCCTCAGGTAATGGGAGACTATGGGAGAGCCGACCAGGGGACCGGAAGCCCCACAGATTAGCCCAGCAGGAGGGCCACTGCCAACCCTGGGTTTGGAGGGACAGAGGCAGGAGGTGGTCTTTCTGGTACCTAGGAGGGACTGGGTCCAGGTGAAAGCTGGACCCACAGTGGCCCATCTGGTGGGAGATGGAGACTCTGTCTTTGTAGCCCCTGCTGGGACCTGCCAGAGGCAGAGAAGGGGAGAAACACCCAGGCTGCCTCCTCCCGCCCACCCAGCTCCATCACTGCCTCCCGTTGGGCCATCTGTGCAGGAAGCCAGATGATTTGGCAGCTGCCAGCCTTGGCCTCCCTGTGATCCGGAGCAAAGCAGGGGAAAGGCTGGGAATGGAGCTGAGAGCAGACAAGCCCAGGCCTGACACAAGCCAAGATTGCTTGGGGGTGCCATCTAGTCTCTCTGAGCCTCAGGTTCCCAGCTGGAAGACAGGGATGATGGTAGTATGTAGTTTCAGAACAGTCCAGTCCCTCAAAGGAGACAGCACCTACAAACAGGTTAGCCCAGTGCCTGGCACACGGCAGGACACCTGCAAGTGCAGAGAGCGGCCTACTTGGCTCCTGCTGCCCAGAGTATGAAGGAGGGAAGGGCGGAGGGCTGGGAATAAATTCAAGGTACAGGAACAGTGCTAGTGCTGGTGATATTTTTGTCTCAGAGACGTGTCCATCTGTCCTTTCTCCTTTCTCCATTCTAAACTGGTGAGTCTGTCAGTCTCCTTTTAGAAATCCCGAGTCAGGGCTGACATACCAAATTCAGGGTAGCTGGAAGTTTGGTCTCCACGCTCCCTCCAAAGGATTTCACATCCACTCGATTTTTAGTTGATGTCTCTGCCTCTAACTGCTGCCAAACTTTCCTTGCCTCCCCCCAGCCTGGGGCTGAGCCATTTCCAGGCTCTCTCTTTGTATAATTAAAAAGAAAAATAGAACAGCCGATGTTGCCAAACATGTATTTAAAGTGACACCCTAAGTTCAGGGAGTGGAAAATAAAAACGTTTTAAGGTTTAGATTAAAAGTCTCCACGCTCAGCTGTCTCCTGACCCTGGGATTTCTCTGCAGCCTGGCCGCCTTTAATCCCCTGCCCTGGCTCGTAAAAGCCCTTTAGACTCAGGGCATTTATTTCCCAGAGAACTGTTCCAGCCTAATCACATAAAAACGCCCAGCATCCCGGGAACAGCCATCAAGTGCAATGGAGCTCTGTGAGGCCCCAGGGAAGCTAGAGACGTTGGAGGGCTGGTCATGCCAGGAGTCACCCCACAGCATCCAATCCATCAGCCAGCTCTAGCCCTCAGTGTCTTCCTGAGATCTGAGCTCTTCCTTCTTATCCAGGCTGCCATCTTTGCTTGCCCAGATGTCTGCAGCAACCTGCCCCGTCTCTCTGCGTCTTCTGATCCTCCTTAAATCTGTTCTGGAACAGCATCCAGATAAATCTTTATAAAACCTACATCTAGGCCGTGCGTGGTGGCTCATGCCTATAATCCTAGCATTCTGGGAGGCTGAGGTGGGAAGATCACTTGAGTTTAGGCCAGCCTGAGCAAGAGCAAGACCCTATTTTCTACTAAAAATAGAAAAATTAGCACGGTGTGGTGGTGGACATCTCTAGTCCCAGCTACTCAGGAGGCTTCGGCAGGAGGATTGCCTGAGCCCAGGAGTTCAAGGTTATAGTCAGCTATGATCACACTGTTACAGCAAGTGTTATAGCAGGTGGTTCCAAGGACAAACCAAGCGGCACACAGAGAGTCAGAGAATCAAAGTTTATTTGCTGGTGGGCTCAGAAGGGTCTCACCACCAAATTCTGAGCCCTGTCTACCCAATTTTTCCCACTTTTATTAAGTTGGGGTGGTCCGAGGGGTGTGGTATCAGGTGGCTAATGCCCGCCAGGTAATAGGTTAGTTGATGCACCAGGCCTGGGAATTGTACAGATGGTGTGTTTACACTCATGTCCCAGTGTCTGGTGCCCATGAGTGATGTAGAAACTGAGTGTCTGAAGATCTGTGCCTTTTTCCAGGAGGCTTTGTGTCCTTTGTCAGTGAGCAATTGGAGCAGGCACCAGGTTCCCCGGTGGCAGTCTCCTCTGGTTGGACTTGCTAGGAGGAGGTCATTGACATACTTTAGAAGTATGCACCAGGTTTCTTCTTGAGGAAAGGAGATGAGGTCAGTGTCTAGAGCCTCTCTAAATAAAGTTAGTGAATTTCTTTTTTTTGAGACAGAGTTTTGCTTTGTTGCCTAGGCTAGAGTGAGTGCCGTGGCGTCAGCCTAGCTCACAGCAACCTGTCTCCTGGGCTCAGGCGATCCTCCTGCCTCAGCCTCCCAAGTAGCTGGGACTACAGGCATGCGCCACCATGCCCAGCTAATTTTTTCTATATATGTTAATTGGCCAATTCATTTCTATTTATAGTAGAGACGGGGGTCTCACTCTTGCTCAGGCTGGTTTTGAACTCCTGACCTCAAGCAATCCGCCCGCCTTGGCCTCCCAGAGTGCTAGGATTATAGGCGTGAGCCACTGCACCTGGCCAAGTTAGTGAATTTTTAAATCCCTGTGGTAGCCGCGTCCAGGTCAGCTGGGTTTTTCCTCTTGTCTGAGGATCCTCCCACTTGAAGGCTGGCTCTTAGGAGTGAGCCGCATGCACAAGAAAGGATCCTTTAAGTCCAGGCAGGAGAACCAGGCAGCATCAGGAGGAATGAGGCCCAAGAGGGTGTATGGATTTGGTACCGCTGAGTGGAGAGTCACTGTAGCCTCATTAATCAGTTTCAGGTCTTGGATGGGCCGGTATCCTCCTCTGTGGGGCTTTCTGACTGGCAGGAGGGGAGTATTCCATGAGGATTGGCACTCCACCAAAATCCCCTCCTGGTTAAGCCTATCGATGTATTCCTGAATTCCCTCTCGAGCCTCCTTGAGGATGGGGTACTGTCGTCTCCTGGTAGGTTGGGCTCCTGGTTTTATCTCAATCACCAGGGGTGCATGTTGGTGTGCAAGACTGGGGGATGGGGGGGTTGTCCTCCATCCATACCAACGGAAAGTCCTGCTGGAAGTCAGGTGGGTTCTGTTCCTCTTTGGCTTCGTCATATAGCTTCCATTCCGATTCCCAGGGCAGGGTGACTGCCATTATCAGAGTCTCTGGGGCACCAAGCGTGAGGCTCATGGTCCCTTCTGGGAGGAAGGTGATCTTGGCTTCCAGTTTGCTCAGGAGATCTCGACCTAGGAGGGGAACAGGGCAGTCCGGTATGTATAGGAATTCATGTCTTATCTGGTGGCCCCCTATGTGGCATATTCGGAATTGGCAGAAAGATTGAGCTACTCAAGTTCCTGTGGCTGCCACAATGGTGGTTTTCTGCTTTGTAAGTGGAGCCACCAGGGTTGTTACCACCAAGCGTTCTGCCCCACTGTCCACCATGAGCATTCCCACTTCCATTATGACCGTAGGCTCCCGGGGGCCAATAGTCAGGGAGCCTAGTCGCTCCTATTCCGAGTTGACCCCAGTGAGACTGATGAGGTCCTGGTTCTCCGGCTCCTGCTGGAAGCTGCTGGGCAGGTTCATGTTTGGTGGTGGGTGGTTTCTTTTGTTGTTGGGGCACTGATGCTTCCAGTGACCAAACTCCCTACAATAGGGGCACTGGTCAGATTTTAGGGTCCCTCGTGTCCTGAGTCCTCCTTCCCGTGGTGGGCCAGGTCTCTTAGGTGGGTCAGGTCTTTCCAGGGCAGCGGCCAGGAGAGCTGCTTTCTGTTTCATTTTCTTGTCATTCTCCCTCTGGGTGGTCCAGTCTCAATTAACATAGACCTTCTGGGCTGGGCGCGGTGGCTCACGCCTGTAATCCTAGCACTCTGGGAGGCCGAGGCGGGCGGATAGCTCGAGGTCAGGAGTGTGAGACCTCATCTCTACTAAAAATAGAAAGAAATTAATTGGCCAACTAAAAATATGTGGAAAAAATTAGCCGGGCATGGTGGCGCATGCCGATAGTTCCAGCTACTCTGGAGGCTGAGGCAGGAGGATCGTTTGAGCCCAGGAGTTTGAGATTGCTGTGAGCTAAGCTGACTCCACTGCACTCTAGCCAGGGCAACAGAGTGAGATTCTGTCTCAAAAACAAACAAACAAACATAGACCTTCTGGGCCACTACTATCATCTGCGTGATGTTCATTCCTGCCAGGCCGTCAAGTTTCTGGAGTTTCCATTGGATGTCAGTATAGGACTGCCCAACAAATGTGGCATTCACCATTCACTGATTTTCGGCCGCCTCTGGGTCGAAGGGTGTGTAGACTCGGTAGGCCTCACAAAGGTGCTCGAAGAATTCGCTTGGGGATTCCTCCGGCTTCTGGGTGATCAGAGCAACTTTGTTCACGTTGGTTGGTTTTATGGCTCCCTTCCGGACCCCGTGGAGGAGAGCTTCCCGAGATCTTCTGAGTGCCTCTCATCTGCTCGGGGAGTTGAAATCCCAATATGAGTTGGTCTCGGGTACTGCTCTCTGTGCCCATTGCTCCATGTCCAAGGTCTCCACTGGAGCCTGGTCCTGGAGCCACCTCTGGTTCCCAGGACCAGGGAACCTACAATCCGGAATCATTCTTCCGTGTTAAAAACGGTCAAAAGGAGCTTGTGGCAGTCTTCCCAAGTGGGATGGTGGGTCTGAAAGGTGTATTCCAGGAGGTCAACAAGGGCCTGAGGTTTTTCGGAGTATGGCGGGGTGTGGTGCTTCCAGTTCAGAAGGTCAGTGGCGGAGAAGGGCTGGTAGTACAAGACTGGCTGACCTGGCTGAACGGACCCATTATCTGTAACCTGCATGGGACCTCGCACCTCACGCAGGGGCATCTGGCGGGCTGAAGTTGGGCGTAGCAGGCTGGTGATGAGAGTATTGGCACCTGGTTGGTCCGGAACTGGTGGCGGTGAGACTGACGGTGGCAGGGTGTCTGGTGGATTCAGGGGTGTCACAGTAGTGTTATAGGGAAGTGGTGGTGGATTCTCTTCAGGAGCTTCCTGATAGATGGTTTGGACAGTTTGGAGTCTCTCATCCTTTGGGCCACAATAATCCTGCTCTGTCCCTAACTGGCCCAGAACTAGACCCAAGGGGGCATGGTCTGAGCAATCTCTAGCAATGAATCTATGTAAGGGAATTGAACGGGGTGGCCCAGTCACAATTCTCCAAACTGCTCCCAAGAAGGCAGGGGGAGGGGTCTAAGGTTCCTTTTGCAAGCCAGTCGACCTGAATGTGGGCCATTTCTGTTCACAGAGGTCCCTGAGTCTACTGAGAGTCAGTGTGATGCCATAATCTCCTGTAAAACCCTTCTTAAAGTTCTTTAACATGCATTTAAGGACTGTAGGCTTAGATTCTACGTTACCCATCCTAGACCCTTGAACGGAGTTGCAGCTTAACAGACAGAGGGGTAGTTCTCTCAGGTGTTCGCCTGGCTGCGTCCCTCTCGGGAACTTAGGCGCATCTTGGCGAGCATGTGCCTATATAAGCCCCGACCTGGTCACTCCCTTTAGGGGAGTGAATCACCGTTATGCCGTTACAACACCGCCACAGAACCACAGGCAAGGACCCACTTGAGTTCCGCAGCTGTAGCTGTGGAACCACAGTCACTCTTCACTCACTCACTCAGATAGGCAGAGGCTACA
>VSMD01097383.1:0-35753 GCA_008750895.1 Mirza zaza
CTCTAAGAAACAATGGTGATATAGCACATCTTATATTTTCCTGGTTAGAGCTGGAACCCATACTACTAAGTGAAGTATCCCAAGAATGGAAAAACAAGAACCACATATACTCACCAGCAAACTGGTATTAACTGAGCAGCACCTAAGTGGACACATAGGTACTACAATAATAGTGTATTGGACAGGGGGACGGGGGGGGGATGGGTAGATACATATATAATGAGTGAGAAGTGCACCGTCTGGGGGATGGTTATGCTGAGACTCAGACTCAGAGGGGGGGAAAGTGCAGTTATTGAAACCTTAAAATCTGTATCCCCATCATATGCTGAAATAAAAAAAAATAATTAAAAAAAAAAAAAAAAGAGTGGGGAGTTAGTTGTGCTTTACCTTCTAGAGGGCAGAATATCAACAAAAACTATTTGGAAATTTTCTGTATAGGTAATTTGCCTATTCTTCCCCACTTATTTATTTATTCAATCATTTATTTATATTAGCATGGAATCGTGGATATTTATTTTACGCTTTTGGTTATAATTCAATATTACTTTATTCATTTGGTTGTTCAAATTGTTCCAGCTTTGGCCACTGGAACTCTGTAAGGTGGCTCCTGTGTCTCTTTAACATAGCCACAGTGTGTGTGTGTGTGTGTGTGTGTGTGTATTAGTAAGTTTCTTTTTTTCAAGCACCTCCTTACTTTCTGGCACCACAAGGTGCTCCAGGTTCAACTTGTGTAGTTTCTGCCCCAGTCCTAGAAAAAGCCATTGCTCTCAGAAGCACTTTTTTTTTTTAAATTGAAGGATGGTATTAGAAACCAGTGTCTGGGGGGCTAGGAGAACTTGTTGCTTCTGGGATATCATTGCTTCTAAGCCCTCTCAGCTGACAGAGCAATGAAATATATGTGTGCCTACTAACTCATGCATATTTGCATATCTATAAATATTTTTTCATGTAACTGCCTTTGTCTATATTAAGTTAAACACCAGTTTATGCTTATGTCTCTGACTCTAATCTACTATCACATGGATATTCCAGACTCTTCCTCTTGCTGATCTGTAATCTGCCATTGTAATACTGAGAAACTTGGCGCCCACCATCCACCATCTACTATTTACTTAATTGTTCCATTCTAGTATGTTCTAGTACTTATTTACCATTTTTTTGCCTTTAATTTTACATACTCTGCTCATTTCCAAAGTTGCTTAGGTCAATATTTATTCCCCCACCTCCTTCCATGAGGTTTTTTCCCCCCATACATTTGTAATACAGTTGTCTTCTTTTGTAGCAATCTGCATTACATCCTGTTACTGCCTGAATTCCTAAATGATTTTTTTTTTTTTTGAGACACAGTCTCACTCTGTTGCCTGGGCTAGAATACTGTGGCATCAGCCTAACTCACAGTAACCTCAAACTCCTGGGCTCAAGCAATCCTCCTGCCTCAGCTTCCCGAGAAGCTGGGACTATAGGCATGTGCCACCATGCCCGGCTAATTTTTTCTATATATTTTTAGTTGGCCAATTAATTTCTTTCTATTTTTAGTAGAGACGGGATCTCACTCTTGCTCAGGCTGGTCTTGAACTCCTGAGCTCTATCCAACACCCCCCCCTGCCCCCGGGCTCCCAGAGTGCTAGGATTACAGGCATGAGCCACTGAGTCAGGCCCTAAATGATTTTCTTTTTAAATGTATGAATTAAAGATTCACCCTTTGTGCCAAATAGTTCTGTGGGTTTTCACAACTGCTTAATATCTAGTATTTATCATTACAATAACATATACAACAGTTTTCATCCATTCAACCCTCCTCAACCACTTGAACACCTAGCAACCACTGATATGTGTATCAACTCTATGGTTTTGCCTTTTCCAGGATATCATATAAATGTAACCATATAGGTAGTATATAACCTTTTCAGAGTGGCTTCTTTTTATAGCAATATACATTTAAGATTCATCCATGCCTTTTTGTGTTTTATTATATCATTTTTTAATTACTCAATAATATTGCACTATATGTATATAACTGTTTATGCATTCACTTATTAAAAAAACACCTTGGTTGCTTCTAGGTTTTAGCAATTATGAATTAAGCTGTTATAAATATCATAAACATGTTTTCCTGTGGAAATGTATTCAAATCAGTTGGATAAATATCCAGGAGTTCAATTGCTACATTGTACGGCAAGACTATGTTTAGTTTTGTTATTATGGAAACTGTCAAACTGTCTTACAAAGTATAACACTTTGCATTATCACCAGCAATGAACGAAAGCTCCTGTTGTTTTTCATCCTTGAGAGAAATTAGTATTTCATATTTTAGATTTTAGCTTCTAATAGTTATGTAGTGGTATTTCTGTTTGCATGTAAAATAATTTCCTCTCTGTACTTCTTAGTTTTTAACTTGGACTCACTGTAGCAAAAGACAGATTAACATGAGAAAACAAGTTTATATATATATATATATATATATATATACACATACACGATATATATACACGCATGCACACACATGTATATATACATACGAACATATAAAACCCAGAGAAATGAGTAAATCTATAGAGTAGATCTCAAGAAAACATTTAAGCTTCAGGTTAAAATACCACTGTTATCTGAAATAGAGAACAAAGTATGGTAGGAAAGGCACAGTTAAGAGGGCATGGCCAAGAAAAGCACTGAAAAACAAAGGTAAGATTTGTTATGCAGATTTATGTTCATGCCTTCTCCATTGCTTAATAATATCTGATGATTTAGTCATCTTTTTCATCCTGGTGCAGAGAGGGAGATACTTATGCAAATGGAGATTTTCATTATAGATACACATTTCTCCTTTAAAAGGGCACCTTTTCAGAGCTATCCCCATGTCTTCAGTTTCTCAAAATAACCAATACGCCAAAAAGGCATCTTCTGGTCATCCACAGTCATATTTTGGGGTCATGTATTCTGAGTGCCATCACATGTTGTTTTGTTTTTAATTTTTTAAAAATTTTAATAGATTTAGGGGATAGAAGTGATTTTTTTTTGTTACCTAGATGAATTTTATAGTGGTGAAATCAAGGCTTTTAGTGTGCACTTCACCCAAATAGTGTACATTGCACCTGATATGTAATTTTTGATTCTTCACCTCATCTCCCCACTTCCCCACTTCTGAGTCTCCAAAGTCCATTGTACCACTCTCTATGAACATGTATACTCATCATTTAGCTCCCACTAGTAAGTGAATACATAGGATATTTGTTTTTCTGGTCTTAACATACTTACGACAATGGTCTACAATTTCATCCAAGTGGTTGCAAAATTCATTATTTCATTCTTTTTTTATGGATGAATAATATTTCATGATTTTGGCTATGTGCTTTTCATGTATGGATTTTATTATTTTGAGATGTGCTCCTATGCATAATTTGTTGAGGGTTTTTATTATGAGGAAATGCTGGCTATTATCAGATGCTTTTTCTGCATCTATTGAGATGATTATATGGTTTATGTTTTTAATTCTGTTCATGTGGTTAATCACAATTATTGATTTGTTTATGTTGAAACATCCTTGCATCTTTGGGATGAAGCCCTCTTGATAGTGGGGAGTTATTTTCTTGATGTGCTATTTGGATTTGGTTTGTAGCCCCTTAATATTTTGAAATAAGAAAATAAACTTAACCCTACCCATGATCTATAAATATAGATGCTCATCATATAAAGTGGTATGAAATAGTGATAATGTAAGATCATACAAAAAGCTAAAAAAAAAGTCTCAGGCACAAACTTTCAAAAATGTTTTAAATAAATTATATTATTTCAGTTTAAAAAATATAAAAAAACCAAAGCATTTTCTAAGAGAAATGCTCTTATATGATACCAGGAATATAGTCTGATATTAGTAGATAAGGAATATAAACTATCCATACTTTATATTTTAGGAGTAAACAATTCAGAATATATGTGTTCTTATATTTTTATTTATTTTGCCCCTTAATAATAAAATTTAGAAACAATATATCCTTATTGCATTTGGCATAGCATGGAATCTATTACCTGTAATTCAAAATGTGCTTTGTATTAAGAAAAAACTCCATGGGAATAGTACTTCTGGTGTCCTGGGCATTCATACTGTTTGATAAAGGTATTGTATCTATGGTTCTTGGCCTCACCACCTAGTTTTGTGACTCTGAGTATGTTGTCCCAGAATCTGTCATACTGTCAGTTTCCTCATCTTAAAAATGATGTTATTATCTGCTCTGCCTTATCCTGTAATCTTGGATATAAAGTGGTATAATATATGTAAAAGCCTTTATGGGATGCTATTATCTTTCTCTCACAGGAAAAAAATAGAACATTCTTAATGATAGATTATAGAGGTCCATGATTTGAATCACAGCATTTCATGGTCCATGGTAGAGTACGATGACATTTTTATGTAAATTCTCCTGGGTATTTTTTAGCAGGGGATCCTGAGAAAATTTCCACCTTTTTAGAAAATTCTAGTGCAATAGATTTATTGGGGAAGTTTTAGAAATTTTTATTTTTTTCTGTGGCATCATAAATTGTTATTAGGTAGCATAAAGTTCCTTACTTTCCAGTTTCAAAAATATCTTAGCTAGAAAATATGGAGCAGCTCATGTTGACATGGAAAAAAGAAAAGGGCATTTTTCATTTCCCTAGTGTCAAGTGGGTGACCTTTTGAATTTGAACTAAAACAAATTGACAATGACAGCTTCAGATTTTCACTGATCTTGCTTGAAAAACATTATTGCAAATTGTATCTTAGCAGAAGTACTGTTTTAAAAGTAAAGATGAATTATTCATGAAAAATCACTTCATCTCACAGTGCACCTGCTGAGAAGGTTTTGCATTGCCTATTAAAGTGTATGCAAAAGCTGTGCAATTAAATCTTCAATATCAAATTTATTTTGCTTTGCTAATGTCTTATAATGTATCATAGGAAGGGCAATGAAAAACATGTATTTGTATTCAAATACATGTATTTTTTAATGTAGAACATTAAAAAAATAATTAGTACTTAAAAAGGTCACTGAAAAGATCAGAGGAAGACTTGCTGTGGCATTTAGCCAGAGGTTGAACGGGTGAGGGACACATTGTTTTCTTCTGATTGATGCTCTTATCTGTTGCATTTGAGTCCTCTTAGTATTGTTCAGAATTAGTTCATACATTCTGCATCAAAATTTTATAGCACTTGCATTGATGATAGCCTACAGCATCAACCACAAAAGTCTCTCAAATAGTCTATTCATGAGATGCCTGGCTCTGACGGGTGTCCCATTAGTTGATCAAAAGGGTAGAAGTGGGATCTCATGGCCAGGAGTTTAAAAACTGAACATTTAATGTTGAGGACTTCAGCACCCTCAAAAAACCTTTTAAAGACCAAAACAGTTAAAATGCAGGTGAAATTCACTACAAAACATAGTCCTACAAAAATGATCCTCATCCATAAAAATATTTCTATTTTGCAGTGGGTACAACACAGACTTAAAACTTTACATATTCCTTTTATCTATGGGGCCTACGTAACAATATCATTTCTCTTGTGCCTGTGCATATAACAGTAATATTTGTATGTATGGGTTTCTGTTTTATTTGCCTTATAGACATTCATTCTTTTATTCATTCTTTCATGTAGTCCTTTTAAATTATTCCTTCCTTTATGCACCAGATATGTTTTATTGTTCTGGGTTTTAGTGATACAGAGGTGAAAGTGGGACCCTACCATTAAGAAGTTCAAGGTTAGTGGAAGAAATGGATGTGTAAATTTACAGCTATGTTGCAGTTGGGGAAGTGCCATGATTGATTTGTGTCCAAGGTACTTTGGGAACTTAGAAGTGAGGCACCTAACACCTCCAGGTGTTGGAGGAATGCCAGCAAAGGCTCTGCAGAGAACATTGCACTTGAGGGTATCTTAAAAAATGAGAATAAATTAATTATGTGATAAGAAGGAGGAAGGTGTTCTAAGGATAGCTAACAAAAGAGGCGTGAGACTGCATGCTGTGTTTAGGAAACTACACTCAGGGTGCAAGTGGGGTGATGGAGGGAGATGTGATTAGGTAGTATTTGGTACTCCTGGACCCTTATCCTCATGGCAATTGTTACCCAGTGGCAAACAATGACCAGAATTATAGCCTTAAAAGTTCATCCCAGAGCAAGTGGCCGATTAGACTGAAGGAGGAGTGACTGGAGGAAGGGAGATTATAATAGCAATCAAAGTAGGTTGTGATAACTGCTCTAATTAGGTCACTATCGGGTAGGATAATGAGGAGATGGCAGATTTGAAACTTATTTGGAAGCAGAATTAACAGGACATGGTGTCCAGTTAGCTTTGTGAGATAAAGAAGTGTTGGCAAAGGAGATAGTAGTTTCATTCAAGATGGGATCTCTAAGAGGAACAGGCGAGAGCTAAAACATGCCAAGTTTTGGTCAAGCAGTTGTGTAATACCATAAAGTAATAGCTAACCCATCAGCAATGTGGAAAGAACACTGTACTTTGAGGAAACTTGGATTTAATTCTTAGTTTTTAAAAAATCTAAATACATAAACTTGTAGGCCATTTATTTATTTATTTATTTTTGAGACAGAGTCTCACTTTGTTGCCCAGGCTAGAGTGAGTGCCGTGGCATCAGCCTAGCTCACAGCAACCTCAATCTCCTGGGCTCAAGCAATCCTACTGCCTCAGCCTCCTGAGTAGCTGGGACTACAGGCATGTGCCACCATGCCTGGCTAATTTTTTGTATATATATTTTTAATTGGTCAATTAATTTCTTTCTATTTTTAGTAGAGACGGGGTCTTCTCAGGCTGGTTTTGAATTACTGACCTCGAGCAATCCGCCCGCCTTGGCCTCACAGAGTGCTAGGATTACAGGTGTGAGCTACCACGCCCTGCCCTTGTAGGCCATTTAAGTGCTCTAAGCCTTGATTTACCTTCAGCTGCAAAAAATGAGAGTTGAGGCTACATGGTCTCTAGAAATATTTCAATACTGGAATTTAGAGTACAGAAAATTTCCATATCAACAGTTTCACTAAAAACATCTTTTTTCCTAAATTACATCCAGAAACAACGATTCATGATAAATTTTAAGAATCAAGAGGAAAGGGCAAAGAAGTATGTGGCACTCTGTATGGTAGCCTTCTCTTGACTGGGTTGAAGCAAATTTTTAAACTTACCAATACACTATAGAAATGGATGATGGTTTCATTGTATTCCTTAAAAATAAAATGTTTTCATAATGATTGGTTTTACCAAATTTTAATTAAGCAGTAAATTTAGATATGTCATAATAGTTGGAAAAATTTCTTAAAACAACATTAAAATATCTTAACTACATACTTGTATTAAACTCTTAGAGAAATTAATTTGAAGTATTAGCATAAGCAGTATAAAGTCCTGCTATTTATATATGAGAATATTTTATTATTCTTTAATAAGAATTGAAGGTTTTTGAAATGTGAGGATTTCTTTGTAAATTTTGGTAAGATTATTGAAGTTGAGGAAAATCTGGGGAGTGTAAAGTTTGATTTTTTTTTTAAGAAAATACAAAGCTGCTAAGATTTTATCACCCTTTATTTAAAGCCCTTTAATGATTCCTTGTCTACTAAAATTCTAATCCCATACTGTGCCACATGTAAGAGCCCTCACCTTAACTTCCCCTCCCTACCTCAATGGCTTTATTTTTCTTTCCTTTCCTAACATCTGCCACCAACTCCAGCCTTTCTGAAACACTTGACATTTCCAGGATGGGTCATTTTCCACCTGGCCTCTCTGCTTTTACATATGCTACTACTCTTCCCTGAATGTCCTTCTTCTCTCTCCCCATCTCAATCTGAATAACTGCCATTTCTCCTTCACCAGTACTTAGATATCCCTTTTTTTCTGGGCAATCTTCTCTGACCACCTTATCCTTTCCCTTTTTTGATGTCCAGGTCCACTGCCTCAATGTACCTCCTACTCCCCCCCCCCCGCCCCCGCCCCCTTATATTTTATTGTAACATATCACCCAGTTGCTTTTGGCTTTCTCTGCCACTGCCCTAACTGGACTAGGAGGTCCTTGAAGACAGCAACTTTGTCTCTTTCACCTCTATTTAACCAAGGCCTTATATTCTACCCGATACACAGTGAGTGTGTAATAAATACTGGCAGAGTGAGTAAATAAGTGAATCAATGGATCTTCCAAGGAGTACCTGATGTATGTGTTCTCATTTTGCCTCCTTTGGTAAAGAAATACTCCTTTACAGTCTGATGAAGGCTACTGAGGTGAATGGTAAAACAGTGTGATCAGCAGCACCATCTTTATATTAATCACATTTAGCTCTTCCTAGTCCTCAGTTCTGAAGGACTAAGTATTTTAATTTTAAGTAACTTTCTCAGTTGAAAAAGAGAACCAAGTCAATTTGATTAACCTTACATCTTTATAAAACAGGTAAGATTACTGATCTGTTACATAATTGTACCCATAACAGTGGATTTTTCTTTTATTTCTGAGGTTCACAATAGATTATAAATATACATTATCAAATTACTTTATTTATTTATTTTTCTTATAATATTTTTCTTTTACCTACTAGAGATTCCCCTTTATTTTTGATTGATATTATCTTCCAGTTGTTTGTATCTGGCTTATAATTTAATCTTAAGATTTGAGTACATAAGGCACATCAATAGAGCGATCGAGTTGCTATCTAAATTTAATAATGACGTATGTCTTGACTTCTTTTTATTCCTGTTGGCATCCTGCTATTTCAGGTCCTTATTGATTTTCACCTCAACCATCACAGTAACTTCCCCACTGACTCCACTACCTCTTCAGTACAAAAGCTGTCTTTATTGACTACCAGAGTGATCTTCTAGAAGCACAGACAAGACCCAGCATGAAGTATCCATGTTCAGAAACATTCCTTCTTCCAGGTGCTTATAAAATAAAGTTCATATTCCTTAGCTTGGTATACTAAGGAAACCAGATCTGGACTAGGATTCAAATCAACTTACCTTTATAGCCTCTTCTTTTCTGTTATATATCATAAAATCAGTCAAATTAAAATCACTGAATTATTTAAGTATATGCAACACTTTATTACTGGCATTATTTTATTTTAGCTTGCTATTCCCCTTCCTTACTCTGTAAAAATCAAATCCCAGTTCAATGCCACAGTGGCTGAAAAATATGTTTCTAGTTGACTGACTGTTCCTTTATTAAGCTTCTCTTACTCCTTTAGTAAAATATAATATAATCTTCTCCTTGTTGGTGTTTTTCATGGTGCTTGAATATCTTTGATAGCCTAATCATTCTTTCTTATAATATAATTAAATATACATATTTAACTCCTCTACCAGACTTTGAGCTCCCTGGGGCTGACCTGTGTCGTGATGGCTTTTGGCTGCACGGTGACATTAAGAGATGATATATAAACACACAGGTCCTGGGGTGGAGGTGGGGCCTTTTGGGCTAACTTTCATAATGTAAGATTTCAAGTTCAGGAAATTGTGCTCTTTGCTTTTCCATGGGTGTTGTTGAATCAGTCAGTGCATATTACCTGGACATATTAGAAAACATTTTATAAGTTGAAAGGCTAACTTTTTTGTTATGGGGACATACTTATGTTCTATATCTGAAGCATCACCTTCTAGATGTGGAGGAAATTGTAAAACAAGATTAGTAACCTGACATACGCTCTATTAATAGCAGCAAAGAGTTTGCTGTAGTTTGGGGGGATATTTCATTTAGGTTAGGGAAAAGCTTGGAAGTGATTTACCCTGGTATCGGATATCTAGTGTTTGAACAGTTTTTCTGCCAGAAGCAAGGTCTATATCTTTTGAATATACAGAACATGATAGACATAAACTCTTCCTTTTTGCCCTTGTTTTTCTCTAGATTTGGAGCTCTTCTATTTTAACAAGACAGCAGTTATCTCAGACATATTATGGTAAAATTGTTAGCTGCTTAATTCTCTCTTTTCATTTGTCAGTTGGCTTAAATCGGAGTTGAAAGGCATATTTGTTATGACTGGAGACAGTCTGAGCTTTTCACTGGAAAGCTCAGGTCACTGTGGTTTCATCTGTAAACATGTTTACAGGGAATCTTTAAAATTTGTTACTTCTGGCGATGGCTATATTCATCTATTTCATATTGGGTCTTCTTTTGAATTTCAGAAGGTAATCTCTAACTTTTGGCTATATTCTCTGGTGGATTTTTTAGACCACACTTATTTTTTCATGTTCCCATGATCCATGGCCTGCGAGTTTTGCTTAATGCACCATAGATCACTTGAGAATCTGATAAAATAAAATACTAGTTGGTTCATATTTTGAAACAATGAGATAATTACATATACAGCAACATAAACATAAAAACAAAATATGTACTGGTCTTTAAGCTAATTTAATATGATTTTACTTAAGGGAGAAGGAATTCTAGGGTAGGTCCAGGAATAGCTTTCAACATATTCCTTTCTGCAAATACATGTCACTCAGTCCTTTTGCAATTTGGTATAAAACATATGACTGTGGAAAGGTTTCCTTAATCTTTCCTTACTGAATCAACACACATTTGTTTGCCCTTATTTGTGATACCCTTATTGTATGTGTACTTAATTCATATTATTTTGAACTTTCTAAGACACTGTTAAAGAATTTGTGAAGTTAGGGTGGAAGATAGCCTTCTTCTCTTGGAACTTTGAAAGGGCATAAATATTGATTGCCTAAAATTTGTTAACAATAGTAACTCTTTTTTTTTTTGTTTGTTTTTACTTATACTTTGTTTTTGCTTATAGTTTGATTAGGAATATCTGGATTCACTCATAAAATCAAGTGAAGAAAACCCCTTAAGGTGTTAATGCATCCACACTCTAAGACACAGCCTAACGAAATAATAATAATAAAAAAAACCCAAACCAAAAAAAAACTTACCTCCCCATCTGCTAGAGCACCAAGTAATACTCACATGTAATGAAACAAAAACATCCTGTCTTTCTTGACACATGTCACAAATATATTCTGATGTATATGGAATGGACAACATTTCTGAGGCTTAGGCTCATGGTAGAGAATGCCTTTCCTCTACCCTAAACGAGAAACCACAGAATGCAGTCCTGAAGGCCTCTGAATTGTCGTGACAGGGCATAGAACAACAGATGGTCCCTCGGGCAGGCTAATCCTATGTTATTTAATACCAAAAGCAAAACTGTCAACTGTTTCAGGGAAAACATAAAGCCCGGAACTGAAGAATTGATGAGTAAACATGAAAGAAATTGACTTCGAAATATTTGGTTTAAAATGTATTTTAATTTTTCAGTCTAAACACACATTGTTGTTGATTTGGAATCTTAAACCACTGTTTGGATTTTAAAAATAAGTGCTTTGGAAATTGCTGGGAAGAAAACTCTCTCAGGAGGCCTTTCACTAACAACTTTTAAATGATCCAAAATAAAATGAATTATAATATATTAGTTTGAAGTTATTTTTTGAGTGTGTGTGTTAGCAATAGGTCAAAAGAAGCAACTTCCTCAGAAATTTAATAAATTCATTTGGAACCTATGACATTCTCTCAGAGTTTGACATATAGTAGGTTTATCTGGGACCCTCTCTAAGAAAGTTTAATTGCTTATTTAGGAGGAGAATCTCATTAGATTCATAAAATTATGGTGAAATTCCACCCTGAAATACTTTTGTCCTTTACCAACAGAAGTTCTGCTTCTTTATAAAATATCTTTTAAAAAAATATAAAAGTATTCACAAAATTTAAAATAAAAAGAATACATGTTCCTTGTAGAAAATACAAATAGTATACATATATATAATGTAGGAAATGAACTTCTTCTAATCCTACTCCCTAGAAATCACCACTATTACCAATTAGGTGAATAGTTAGACTCCTTTTTTTCTGTGTATATGTAATATATGTGCGTTTATATAATTATAATCTTTTTACTAAAATACAGCAGTGTTTGAAGTTTGGCATATGAAAAGATTTAAATTAATTAAACTAAAATCTAGATTTCAATCTATGGTCATAAACAAACAAAAACCTGTATTTTTTTCTGAGGAGGACAAATAAAAAGAGAGATGTTTTGGTGCTATTTCATATTACAATAAGAAAATTTCTTGTAGAGTAGGTGAAACAAATGATGAGAAGAAATATTATGGTAAATATTTTTAAATGAATTTACTCAACTAAAATTAAATGCCTATTATGTGTGAAGCACTGTGCATAGAAAGCTAGGCTTTCTATGTTCACAAATAAAAGATACAATCTGAGCCTGAAGCAACTCATTAGCAAGATGGATAGAAAAAGGAATAGTAATTACAGAAGAGTTCTAAGTAGGGAGCCATGGGAACACACAAGAGGGGCATCCGGCCCATTTGGAGGTAAGCAAAGGGTTCCTAGGGTTCAAGTATCTTCAGCTTTGGGTATTTTTTTTATGTGGTCAAGGTGGTAAATGGCAAGGATCTTACATTATAGGACTCAGATGCATTCATAAGTATCTAAAGTAATCTCAGGGAAATGAGAGAGGTGTCTGACTCAGGTCCATTTGCAAAATCTCTTATCCCTGCTTGATGATCCGGGTGACTGTGGAAACCCTGTCTTTGTAATGAAACAAATCAACAGGGTTGTGTGACTTTGTCCTGTGGTGCTTGGGAGACCTGCTGACTGTATGAACAGGAACACCAATCTTTGAATTTATTCAGCATTAAGGTGGAGTGAAAGGTAGTAGTGGGAAATGATGGATCGTGGACAATAGGCTATTCAGTGAGGAAAATGAAAAAAGCAGATTGATAGTGTGAAAAAAAAATAGATTAAAGGCCCCAAAGATTTTAATGATGTGGAATGACACTTGTAATGAAAGTAAGGCAGTGAAAGAGTGAAATAATAGGACGTTAGGGGCAGGCAAAGATAACTAAATATATGATCACAAGAGTAGATCATAAATCTACTTTTTATGATCTGTGTTGTGTTAACATGGGTGTGAGCAGCTGAGGTGGAATAAAGTAAAAGTTCTGTAAATTGACAGAGTTTTAATTTCTAATAGGAAGAGCCTCATCAAAGTTAAAAGAGGATTTATTTATAGGTGTTTGTGCTGTATATTAAGTCTTTTCAGATTAGATAGGGTACCTCCTTTAAAGGAAAGGAGGATAATTCACCAGCTGGAGATTCCTTAAGTGCAGATACTTACTCACTGTTGTATCTTGGGTTATCAGTGCCCAGCCCAAGGGCTGCCAATAGAAGAGATTTGCTAAACATTTGTTGACTTAGTGGACAAATTAATAAATTAATAAAATTAAGGCTAAAAGTAAAACTAATTAATGTCAATTCATGATCCTTTAAGAATTCTCCCTCTTAAGATTAGGTTGATAAGATATTGCTAACATTTCTTTTGGTTTTTTTTTTTTTTTTTTTTTTTCTTTTGGTTTTTTTAAGCACGATTGTGAATATAGTGAATTCAGAAGCCATTTGGAATTATCAAGTATTTTTCATTGAAGCTGAAATTTTATATAGTGTTAGACTTATTGAAGTTGACAATTATTTTGTGTTAATCTGCTATAAAAATGAAATTATCTGTAATCCTTTGTGTATGCGTCTGAATTATATAGAGCAATCTTCTAAAATAAACAGACGTGCATATAAGTGTCCCATCCCACTCCAGAGCGGTAAACACTCTCCTAATGTTTGACATCACTGTCTTGAATCCAAACAGAAGGATGCAGGAGTGTAGGGTAATTAAAACAGTATTTGTAAAAGTTTGCAAATGTTGCGCCCAATTGCTTATTTTACTTGAGACAGAATTTACAAATGCAGAATACGAATGAGATAGAAGGAATTTTATGGATGTTTTAGAGTGTGTCACAGCTTATATGACTATAAAAATGAGAATGTGTGTAAAATACCATTTAGTGATATTTTATCATTTTTAGCTCCTCCCTCCCTCCCTCCCTTCCTTCCTTCCCTCCTTCCTTCCTCCCTCTTTTACTTATTCTTACCAAGATAAATCATTACACACGTCAGAACTATGATTAATAAATCTCATGTTTGGAATATACCATAAAAAATTATGTTTCTTTTATTGGAAGAAAACACAAATTGGCCTTTTCTAGATATTTCTAAACACCTAGAGCTTTTGCTTTAATATTCTGTGTTGGTGATTGTTTGGTCAGCAAGTCAGGTTTTTTTTTTTAAAAGATTAATCAGAGATAAGATCTTTAGTAAAATTGGTGAAGAATTACTTAGTATAAATTATATCCACATACCTATGAGTAAATGTTGAGCTAAGATAATTGCTGATTAAATCTTAAATTTTTCTTTAAAAAATCATTTAAGATAAACTTTTGTCCAGGAATCATCAAGAACCACAATATTCACTTTTTTACATTATCGTAAATCAAAACTGTATTGACACTAATTTTTTTCCTGAGGTTTTCAGAAAAATAGTTAATATTCTTGTATATCATTGGGATAATTTCCCAATTATCTCAACACATATTAAGCTCTTGATAATATTTGTAGGACAATTTGCTGGTTGGGACAAAATACCATATTCAAATATTTTGAAGAATTCCTCTCATGTTTTGGGGGATTGAACAGATGAGTTGGCCTAATGATTATTTTGGGGGGTAAAATATAGAGGTACTGGCTGCGTTTGTACTGTAGATATTAAAACCTTTGTTTTAATGTTTTATAGTCCACCTACTTCCAAAAAGGTTGAAAGTAAATTGTAAAATTTAGAGAAACGAAAAATATCACTCAAATATATGGTGACTAAAATTTTTATTACAAGTAAAAAAATTCTATTTTAAATTTGTGGACATTTTCACAGATAAACTCCATAAAGACAAAAATTTATTTATGCTTAATGTTTTCTTTAAAACTGTTATGCAGAAATATAGTTACTACCATCAGAATGAAAGATCCATTAATATTTCTAATAATAGCATATTTAGGCATTTAGAACATATTTCTAGTATTTTATAATGAAATTTAGCATCCTTGCTTACTAGTTTGGCACTGTGATGTTTTTTAATCTTTGAGTTTTGAGTTTGGCACTGTAATGTTTTTTAATCTTTGATTTTTGAAAATAATAAATAATATATTGTTTTTACTAATTATTCTTATGGCTAGTAATTTACAAATAACTAAAGATCTTATTTAGATCTTAAAAATTTGGATCAAATGTAAAATTTCAAACAAATGTAAAATATCTCTTTTAATTAGGCACAAAAATGACAAAATATGTCCAGTTTAATAATATTTTGACTCCAAAATTAAATATAAATAGCCAGATTAGTTCTTCTAAGCTCTTTTTATTAAGCGTTTGAATTTTATTTAGCATACCTGAGTTAGCATACCTGTCTTCGCTGGATCTTGTTAACTCTATAACCTAACTTCTCTGAGCATCAGTCTCTTCCTCTGTAAAATGACTGTAACAATAGCTACCTCTTAGTGCTGTGAGGATTAAATAAAGCAGAACTTTCAGTTATTGCCTCATTCTTGTTCTTCAGGCAGTATTATTATAGATAAAGATTAAGGAACAAATTGAAGAACCATAAACCATCATTTCCTACTCATTGCATACCATGCCAAAGAGACAATAAGATTTTAGATTTGGGCTTCTGAGCATCTGATTATATCCTAAACTCTAGTTGCCCACAACATTATCTGGTTTGATGATGTAAACTTTACTGGTTATCTTCCTCTCCTTGTCTCACTTCCCTGTAGTGATTTTTGTACTTCTCAAATGAACTATTTGCACTATCCACCAACTATTTGAACTACCCTTGTCTTAGAGTGTGCTTCTGGAGGAATTCGAACTAAGAGAAAATTAATATAAATTCAACAATCACTTCTGTCATTCAACTAAGCTTAATATGAATTATGATAATTTGATAAATGCTGTAAGAAATTTAGGCATAAAATTCAATCAGAACACAGATGAGGGAAGAATTAATTATTAAATTTATCTGGGGCTCAGAGAGGTCTATGGAGAAATGGGGGTATTTGAGCTGGGTTTGGAGGATGAGAAAGAGTTCATGGCGTCAGAACTGGAGAAAGGATCCCAGGAAGATGAAATAGTATGAGGAAAGAATAAGGAATAAAAGGCATGAAATATTCTAAGAATGATGAATAGCCCAGTGTGGCCAAAGAGAAAGGCAGATGGGCCTAGGGGAGGAATGGATGCTGATGAGGGTGGGGCCACATTGAGAAAGGCTCTACACTGAACTCTTGTTTGCTTTATTCTTTTGGCAGTGGACAGGCATGAAAGCTTTTAAAAGATAACAATGATTTGCTTACAAATTTACTTTTAAGAGAGCAGGGAATGAATTGATCTAGGACATGACATGTGCAGGAAAACCATTTAAGCGAACATTGCTGTAGTATAGAAAAATAATTAGGGCTCTATTGAGTTCAATGGCAGTTCGAATGGGAAAGAGCTTACTGATGCTGGAGGTGTTTCAGCTAAATAATCAAGAGAATTGGAAATAAGTGGTGAGGGAAGAGAAGAGTCTAGGATAACTAAAGTTTCTAGGTTAAGCAAATATTTGACTAGTGATGTTTTGTTACTGTTAGGAAGTTCAGGAGAAGTGAATATGTAATTACAAACTGAAAATGAATATAATTTTGGATATGACATTTACATGCAAAGTGAATTAAAGGTGTTAAAACAAGTAGGGAAATCCAATATCACTAACAGATCAGGGCAAAGAAGGCCCCTGCCCTGGGACCTGTACTTATGAATGTCCCCTTTGGGTTGTCCTCCAGCTGTGCTTTTTCCATGGGGGATGGGATGCATCCATTTAGAGCCTACACCCCAGCCCCTGGGTACCTAGGACCTTAGAATCCCTTGCTCAGATGACCCCAAGCACAATTTCAGGGTCTTTCCTCCCAAGGGTGGATCATGTTACCTGTTACACATATCTTCACATAAGACCAGCTGATGGATAGGTATTTACTATGGGCATGAATGGGCAAAACTTGGACATGCACACTGAAGTGTCCATGCAGGACAGGTTATGGTGTGTGTTGGGGTTGACAGTGGCAGGAGAAAGAGGGTAGGACGTAGGATAAGGATTAGGAAGAAGCTCTTATTGTGCTGTCAAGTTTTGGCGCAGGCATTTGAGGAATCCAAAAATTCAAACTTGGCCTTTCTGATCATTATGAAATATATATTCCAAGGTAGAAAAACAGTATATATTTTATTTAATAGTTGATTAGCTTCTTTAATGACTTTTAAATATTTGGACAAATGTTATGTGGATTTCTTCGTACTCTTGGTTCAGGCCCCACAAATGTTAGGAGCAGATCTAGTGAAATCAGCAGATTTGTGTGAGAATATAGAAGCCCAGGTTAGGTAGCAGTTAAAATGGAAAGGAAGTGAAACTAAAAAATACTCCTTAAAGTGCATTTGGATTTAAGCATGAAGTTGGGCTTTGAACGTATCCTTTGTTCATGGCTATCCACAAAAAACAACTATTATAGAGTTGAAAAACATATATGAAAATATATGAATATATATGAAAATATATTAAATTTGGTTCACATTTCTGTCCTGAAGTCACATACTATATATTTCCTTTTTCAATTTTCCTTGAATTAATCAATTTGAAACTGTATTGAACATTATGGTTAATGTGATAAAGATATTCCATTATTCACTTTGGGCTCATTTCTCTGGATACTAAGGCAACCTTTAAAAGCCCCTATTGATGGAAAACTGGCTTTATTAAGCTATATTCATAAAGTTGATCTAACAATATATTTATATTTAACTTTAAAGGATAATGTGGAAAAACTGGAAAAGGAGATATTTTCATGTCTGGCTAAGTGAAGAGACTACTTTTCTACTCACAAAAAAATATATGTCATTTTTGGTACTCATTTAACTCATGAAAGACAAAGCCCAGCAACATTATAAAAATGTTTTTACACAGAGTGAAATTTCTCTCTTCAAAGACTGAAAGTACTTTATCAGCATTAGGATCTAAATTGCTTGGAAGTGTTTTTGTATATGTTTCATGGAGTTCATTTTCATCATATTGTATATCTAAGTTTTGTAGGTTTATACATTTACACATGTTAATTTTCTTGGATTTGACTTCATAAAAAGTACCACCAGAACTTCAAAATCATCTCTCATTCTGAGTAAATTAAAGCAGGCTGCCCAGTTTACTGTGTGTCCAGCTGGCTAAAGGCTTAAACAGGAAAGGGCCACAAGGAGATTCTGTGGTAGGTATAAGATAAACATGCTCTTGTTTATGTTTTGCTGATACTCTGGTTGTTTAGAAGTTGGGGAATTTTTTTCCTTGCTTTGGGCTGTTCTTTTAAAAAACCAAACAACCATCCAGTGTGCCTTGTGGCTTTGATCTTTGTTTTTATATTTTGTTATACAAGGCTCAAAGTCTTACAGTTTGTTGTGTTTCATACTTTTTCAGATCATCCTCTCTCTACACATATTACCCACAGATGGCTGAAAGTAAAAAAATAAAGGAAAGGTAGAGTGTCTCAAAAATTGACATCCCCCATAAATCCCAGGAGATTGTTGTATAAATACTGGCATACTTTTGCAGGTGCTAAAACAGAATTCTGTGGCCTTTCACCTGGCATAATTAACTTTCCTTTCTTTTCCACTGTTTACCATATCTTTTCCTAACCTTTGTTTTTCACAAGAGTGCCCTTGGGACTAAATCAAATAAGTTGTACAGACACCTGCATGCCACAAGGCAAACACCAAACTTCATTCAAGCCCCAGGATAAAGATCCTACAAACCATGCAGCAGATTCCCCCAAATACCCTTCACAGCTGAGGTGATAAATCATGTGAGGATAAGTAATCAGTCTCCAGAGGAATGCTGCAGTGATGTGTGAATTTTGAAGCTCACAGAAACATTAGTATCTTGGGTGACTTTAAAATGTAAGAATATGGTTTTAAATTTAGTTATGAAACTGTATGTATGTGTTTCTGTTTGTCTTCATGATACATATTTTAGTAGTCTATGGCAGGGGTCCTCAACCTATGGATAGTTGTATAGTTATTTAATTATATAGTACGATGTAATAATAATAGAAATAAAGTGCACAGTCAATATAATGCACTTGAATCATCCCAAAACTATCCCCCCACTCCCTGGTCCATGGAAAAATTGTCTTCCATGAAAACATCCCTGGTGCCAAAAAGGTTGGGGACTTCTGCCCTATGAGATCTAGTAGTAGTTCCTCAATAGAAAGTGGGCTGAACTGAATTATTAATATTACAAATCTTTTGAAGTTTTATATTGGAGAGACGAATAATATTTACATTTAAAGTATGCAGAATCAATCATACTGGTTTATTTCTTGAGCACACACATGCTCAGCACAACAGCACAACATATCTAGATTTAAAATATTTAATATTGAGCTTAATTTTGATTTACGTTCTTCTCACTATAAAATCTTATATATTGTCTTTCAATGTATCCTCTTGGGATCAATGCCAAAAGAGCACATTTCATAAACATAAACTTTGAATTAAAATTGCATTCAAAAATACTTTTCTATCCTGAATGATATCAGTAAGTGTAAGAGCTTTGGACTTAACAATTTTCCCTGGGATCCTTCTATGGAGATAACATAATGGGAAGAATGCTGGCAAAAAAGTCTGGAAATGTTGTTTGCAAAGTCATATCTCAGGTATTATAGAGGAGAGTAAGAGAAGGTAACACCATCATATCCTCTCTCCAAAAAGGAGATCTACAGATTCCTAATGACTACATTATCCATCTCCAGACAACAGTCATGCAATCTATTTCAAAAGAGGGAAAACCGTGTATAGAAGAGGATATGGCTTTGCCCCAAAAGTTTGGTGTCTGTACTAGAATGGTTTTTTCCCCAAGTTTGCCGGAATCTCTATATGGCATCTTTATTTGCCACCTTAAGCACCATTAAATCTGCTGGGTCATATGATCCAAGTAACAGAGCAGTTTGTAAACCATTCTAGACCTGCTGCAGGGCCTTCTTTTTCTCTGAACCCCATGGAAATTGAGCAGATTTATGGGTTACTTGGTGCATGGATTGGAGCAGCACACTCCAATATATTACCAGTTATTTTTAAAATCACATGAGAACTACAGATCCCAGTGACTCTTCTATAGCAATAATAAGTGCAAGATGCAACAATTGATCTTTTACTTTTGCAAGATTTTCCAGACATGCTTCAAACCATTGGACCCCTAGAAACTTCATAGTGACAAGACTGAATTTTATTTCCCATCTTATGGCATCCATATGTTTTACAATGATACGTGCTACTTTTTGCTTATCTAATCCAATCAGTATGATGTCATCAGTGTAATGGACCAGATTTTCTGTGGGATGCCAAGATGATTAAGAACTCTGTAGACTAAATTAGTTTAGAAAGCAGAGGGGTTAACATACCTCACTGAGGTGAGACAGTGCAGGTGTAGTCTTGTTTATTCTGGGTGAGAACGAATTGTGTCTAATCATACTTTCAAATTGGTATAGAGAAAAAAAGCATCTGACAAAGTAATAGCTGGATACCAGGTGCCAGGGGTTGTGTTGATTTGATTGAATGAGTTACTCCAACAGGAGAAACAGCTGCAACTGTAGTCACTATCTGGTTAAGTTTTATTCTCCAAGAACATCTACCATCTGCATAGGCCAAATAGGGAAGTTAAACGGGAATGTAATAAAAATCATCACATTGCATTTTTCAAGTCTTTGATGGTAGCACCACTGTGTTCAGCTTCCTTAGATATAGGGTATTGTTTTTGGTTTTCTACTCGGATGGGCAGAGAAGGTTCCAGGAACTTCCACTTGGCTCTTTCTACCGTAATACATCTCACTCCAGTATTCATGAATGTGATGATTTAAGAGAGTTGATGAGTATTTTTATTTCAATTACATATCCAGAAACTGAGGAAATAACTAGTGAGTCAGTATGAGGAGAAATATACACGGAGCAAAGCTCCATCTATTACAGCCACCGCAAGTTCCTACATTGGTGAACTATCATGGCATTTGGGGCCTTTTAGGTTATCCCACAGAAATAAAATAGAACTCTCAATCAAAATTTGGGTTGGATGTTGAGACTGTGGACACCACACACACATCAAGAAGGTATGGAAAGGTTTGTCACTCACACAGTGAAGTTTTTTTTTGGAAAACATGGCAGGCCTCTGAACCTGGTTGAAAGCGGCTCGTGAGAACAAGAAACGGAGACTGGTTTTCTTCCCCCGCATACTTTTTATTTATTTCTGGTGAGAACACTTAAAATCTATTCTCTTAGCAATTTTCAAGTATATGATACATTTTTACTAACCATAGTCACCCTATTGTACAACAGATTTCTTGAATTTATTCTTCTTATCCAACTAAAATTTGTATCCTTTGACCAATATCTCCCCATCCCCCACCCTTAACCCCTGGCAACCACCATTCCACTCTCTGCTGCCACGGATTCAACTTTTTTAGGTTCCACACATAAGTGAGATTGAGCAGTATTTGTTTTTCTGTGCCTGGCTTATTTCACTTAGCATAACGTCTTCTAGGTTCATCCATGTTGTCACAAAGGGCAGGATTCACTTCTTTTTAAAGGCTGGATGTTGTTCCTTTGTGTATATATTCCACATTTTCTTTACCCATTCATCCATTGAATTTAGATTGCTTCCATGTCTTGGCTATTGTAAATAATGCTGCAGTGAACAAGGGAGGGCAGATATGTCTTCAACATGCTGATTTCATTTCCTGTGGCTATATATTCAGTAGTGGGATTGCTGGATCATATGGTAGTTCTATTTTTAATTTTTTTGAGAAACCGCCATACTGTTTTCCGTAATGGCTGTACTAACTTAGGCTTTTTATGGTGGTTAAAGATGGTAAAGGTGGGGTCAGAGTGAGAGTTCCTGCATATGGCTTGAACTTCCAGCTGGTGCCAAAGAAGGGAGCACCTAATGCTTACTTATCAGGTTGCACAGATACAAGGAAGAAAAGGAAAAGAAAAGCTGTCAGCAAATATTAAAAAAATGGAGTCGGATTCTTTATTCCCACGTTCTGATTCTGGGAAACAGAATCAGCGATTTGCCAAAAGCCTGAGTATTCCTTATTCCCTTGTGCACACTTCTGTTTTTAGAAAGAAGGTTTGAAAAAAGATTTAGCACGTATTTTTGTTTTTGTGGCTACGTTGCAAGGTCCATTCTTAGGGCGACCTGGTCCCCCTTTTGGTCAGGAGCTCTAGGTCTGAGCTTAGGCCTGGGAACTGGGTGAGAAGTTGTTTTTCATCTCTTTATTCAGCTTTTTGCCCATCAGTTCTTGAGTTATTTTGTTATATACGTGGAAACATTATATAAGAAATATTTTTTGTAGATAGCCTGTTTTATTTCTAGGGACACCATTTTCAATTAGCCATAGCAAAGACCTCTGCTGATTGGGTTGTTCTGATTACTACTTTTTCCTGCTACTCATCACAGTGATTGCTCCCACTTTTTCTCTGGTGGTTCAGCGCTGCCAAGTGGTCCCTGTCACTCTGGAATCCCATCATCACAATTGATATCAGGGAGCCCGTCTCAACAGTGATGTCTCCTACTATCAATCCCCAGCCTGCAGAGGGCACCCCCCACCACGGAACTTTTTAAGGATGCTGGTGTTCACTGCTTTGATGTATTTCTTGACACAGTGAGGAGTGAGGCAAGGTCTTCCGAGCTTTCTTGGGGGATGGCGTGGGTGTGTAGGATGAATGAGATAACTCCATTTTTTAAGCTTTTGGACTATTTCTTCCAATCATGCTAGAGAATTCTGGCATCTTGACTTCATTAACTGTAGGCCATGATCAGTTTTTAATTTTGCAGTTAACCAACCAAAGAAATTATTACAACCACTTCTCAGCCACTTGAGCCAACAAATTACATTCAAAATTTCTGGTAAGTGTACCCGTATTAACAAATTCAGTGCAATCCATTTTTAAAAAAGAAATTAACTTTATTGAGTTACAATTTAAAAACAATAAAATTCACATGCTTTAAGTCTATGGATCAATGACTTTTGACAAATGTATACAACTGTGTTACTGCCCACTCCAATCAGGAGATTTCCCTTGTGCCCGTTTGCTGTTAATCTTCCCAATTTCCTGCCCCAGGAAACTGCTGATCTGATTTCTCTTACAATAGGTTAGCTTTGTCTGTTCTAGAATTTCACTTAAATGGAATCATACATTATGTTGGTTTTTTTTTTTTTTTTTGGCTTCTTTTACTCAGCATAATGCATTTTTCAGTAGTTTGTTCCTTTTTATTGTTGAGTATTGTTACATTGCATGGATATACCACAGTATATATACATATATATATATATATACCACAGTATATATATATATATGGTGTATATATATATATACACACACACACCACAGTATATATATATGGTATATATATATATATACCACAGTATATCCATTCACTAGTTGATGAGCATTTGGGTTGTTGCCAGCTTTTGTATATTCTGAATAATGCTGCTGTGAACATCCATTTATGACTTTCCATGGGCATATGTTTTCATTTCTGTTGACTAAATATGTAGAAGTGGACTATATGGTCAGTAGATACGTAAATATATAAGAAAGTCAAACTTAAGCTAATATTATAGTCTATTCTCCTTGGTCTGAGACATTTAAAATCCATTTGCAAACATATTCCTCTGGTTTCCGTAAAAATATATCAGCAAAATTATGCAATTCTTTTAGAATATATGTGTTCTCCCGGGTCAGACTTTCCCTAAAGTTTACTGGATCTGTCTCTAATTATAGGCGTAGAAGTAATAAGAGGTGTTAGAGTTGAGAACGGACACCTTGTCAGGCAACTTCCTAAGGTGAGGTGAATGAATACCGCCTTTGGCCAGGGAGAAAAGTGCAGAGGGAGTAGAAGGCTAAGGATGCTCAATGCTACACGGATGGTTGTATCAACATGAGACCCCTGGCTGGTGTGCACCCTACCACCTCTCCTCTCAAAGATGACCTGGTTTTCTACTTTCCTAAAAAATGACCTTCTTATATAAAATATCCTCATCAGTCTTCATCTTAATCTCTGTGGAATCAAATCACCCTTAATGCTTTCCCCCCTAATCCTCTCTCCACTCTTCCCTTTCATGGAATTAACCTCTCCTGCTCCTCTCACCTTTGACTTCCTTCTCTTACCATGTTACCCCAAAATGTTGGATTGATCCCAGAGTTTCAGACTGGAACTTTGTTACTTACTTTATATATGCATCTACTCTCAGACTTCATAAGAACTTAAACATGAAACAGGTTGTTAAAATAGAATTCTTCCCATCTCAGATTTTTACTGAAGCTCCAGATTTCAAGAGCAAAACAAAAGCTGCCAAATTGAAGTGCTAGACGATCTATTCTGGATATGCTAAAAAATTGTAATTTTTTTTTTCTGCCTTTAGTGATTACCATTCTCTAGTCTTCAAGAGAATGAAGTTTGAGGTAATGAGGGAGAAATTCCTTGAGACAGTTGAGAAAGTGCCCTCAGCTTTCATCCCTCATTGTGGTGCTAGAAAATGGTGCTTTCTCTTCTTTTTACCTGAAATGGTGGTTTGCCATGTGCCCCATAGGATGGTATGTTAGAATATAAAAATTCATTAAAGTAATATAGCATTAAAAGTACGAAATTATTATGAATGCAGATAGTTATGTCTAAAAGTGAGTGAAATGTTTTTATTGTGCCATAAATGCCCTTTTTGTGTGTCGGTCACTCCAGAGGCTAAAATAGCTTGCCTTTTTTTTTTTTTAAATCTAAGAGCCCAAACTTTTCCTTGGTGGTATGTGAAATAATTGGTATAGCTCATTTGATTGGCATACAAATTGATAGACACAATTCTGCCATTTTCAGTAACTCATTTACAAATGTTTTGGTCTGTGATTTCTATTTAGTATGCAGGATAATATGAAAGTGAAATGATTGGTTTTTGTGTTTTCCTCTTTGCTACTTTCTTTGGATGAAGATCTGTAGCTTCATTTCACTATCGTAAATGGAGCTATTAACATTTACTACTTGGAAATACTTTCTAAAACAAATATAAATTTTTTAAGCAAATAGTTGTTTAGACACAGAGAATTAGACATTTATGGCAAGACTCGAATTTTTCTTCCCTCTAATAATCTAAGAAAATTTTTTGAGGTGCCAAATTTAGGGAATGACATACGGGTTTCTTTTCATGATGAATCTTGAAAGTTATTTTAATGTTTTGTAGCATACGGTATTTTAGATTGATTAATATGGAATCACATTTACTTAAAATCACATATTGATTACATGGAAGGTAATATTTGTTGCTTAAAGATTAAATTTAGTGATCAGAAAAACCTTGGTGGCCAAGATTTGTCCTGACATTATTCATGTAGAAAATTGGTTGTCAAAATAAATGACTTCATAAACTAGGCTACATTTTCCTCTTTTCTTAAAGAGGGTTCAGCAACATTGAATCTGCCTTATCATCTGGTGGGTTGGCAGAAGCTGCCCCTTACAGTCACAGCTTGTTCTCCCTGGTTGCCACAGTCTTCACATGGCCTTACCCTCCCTCTTTTACCATCTGCCTGGAACACGTAGGCAGTTGAGATTTGGGCCTCTAGAATGCCTAGAAATCGCTATGTGATTTCTGAACATGATATATGTGTGTCTTGAATGCAAGACCCAGTATTAGTAGATATATCCAAGTTCTTTTTTTTTAAGCCATTCTTTTCCCTGCAAAAATTTTTATATTTGTTTGCACCAATGGAAAGTTCATTTAATTTTTAATTGAAAGTTTAGTGTCACTTTTCTTATATTATAATTTCTTTATGGATTTGAAAAGCACAATTCTTAAAAATAATGATGAAATTCAAGTGATGGTTAATTTTGCTCAATTTAAGCTTATTTTATTTTATTTTATTTTTTGAGACAGAGTCTCACTCTGTTGTCTGGGCTAGAGAGTGATGGCATCAGCCTCGCTCACAGCAACTTCAAATTCCTGGGCTCAAGCGATCCTCCTGCCTCAGCCTTCTGAGTAGCCAGGACTACAGGCACACGCCACTACGTCTGGCTATTTTTTTCTATTTTTAGTAGAGACAGGGTCTCATTCTTACTCAGGCTAGTCTCGAACTCCTGACCTCAAGCGATTCTCCCGTCTCAGACTACCAGAGTGCTAGGATCACATGCGTGAGCTAACTTGCCTGGCTAATTTAATCATTTTAAATATAAAGAATGATAAAAATGTGCATTTTTAATTACTGCAAAAATGAATGCAAAGAAAAATGGCAAGAATTATGGAATATATATATTCATGATACATACTATTTACAATGATGCCTGTACCGGGGTTACTGCTTAGGATTCTAGGCATTTGAAGAACAAATAATTGGATGAACCTGATTCTTACTCAAAATATTTGTATGTATAATTTAAATGTTATGAGTATATGGTGGGTTTATAATGTTATAATTGGATTGAATTGTGTTAGCATGTGTTATTAATATATGCATGGTAATTATTTCAAATATTTAAATCTAAAATAAGATAGATTAATTTTTGTAATCTTCCTGAAAATGCAAATGGTTTCTATTCAACATTTGCTCAACAAATGTTGCGCTTCAACAAATTTCTCACTGATTTAAAAAAATATCATTTTGTTCTTTTAATATTTATGACCTTTAAACTATGCTTTTCCTTTCTGAAAACAGGGATGATTTGTTTAAGCATATATCTATGCCAGTTTTTAAACAACTATAATATCATAAAATTGTTTTTAACCATATGTAATTTCTATGAGAGGAAATCATATCTCTCTAAATCATACGAATTGCTTCATTGAATATTGTTGTCAAACACAGAGCTTTAAATCACGTTTGGTTTCTTTCTCTCAAAATATAATACACAGGCATGTCTAGTAGACTGGGTGAATGGAGAAGAGATGGTTAAGTAACATAAAGGCCTTGCGATCCCTTATTTGCAAACCGAAGCTAACAGCAAACACAGAACACACTGGCACCTGTGTGCCCCATAAGAGTACAGCTAGGGACAGAGGGGAAAAGGGAGTTGTAGATACTTTCTTTGTCTCAAATTAAGCTTCCCCTCAGAGAAGGGGAGCCCGGCTTCCTCACGAAGGTACAACTTTCTTCAGAGCAGACAGAGCTACTTCAAAGAATCTGAGAAGAGAAAGAGAAGACATGATTTTACCCTTCTTATTACCATAGACACCTTGCTACCTGTGGAGACAAACTGGGAGAAGAAAATATGGGGTTCTCTGTTTATATTTTTAAGTCTCCCATATCATTTTTTTTCTGACAGATCAGATTGTAAGTGCCTCGTAAGTAGTTGTGCCACTGCATGGACAAAATGCTATCACTGCCTTACCCCTCATGGAAAAAGCTGATATATAGATAAATAGTGCCAGGACAGGTAATAGCATATTCAGTTCCTTCTCACAGATTTTTAAAAAAATGGATCTGAGATGGTCTATCTGCCCAAGAGGATAAATATGAATGATTTCAATGGTATATATTTTTGAAGTCAGTGATGGTTATGTTTTAACTTCTTAACTTCAAATAGTAAGGGACCAGAGAAGCTAAGTTTTGATTAAAGATTAATTTAAATTCAAACATGGATTGAACTTGTACATTTTTCTCAGAAATAGTTACTTTGCCTAGCCAGTGCTTTAGCTGTTATTTATGCTAAACTGAGTGAATGACAACATATATGTGTGAAAATGATTTATGAGATGTAAATGCAAATTGACTTTATTTTTAGACATAAAGAAAAACACTCAAGTAAAAATGATGAATTGGGATTTTTATATTGTTATGATTTATAAGACCATTGATTTGATGATTAAAAAGATAAGATAGAAAATTATTTTAAAATAATTTTAATTTTCATACTAAGCCTAATGTTCAAGATTATAAATTATCATATTTATTATAGATCTCTTACTTTAATTTGTGTATTATTTTCATGCAAACCAATTAACTATGAGATATTCAGGAACACCATGAATAAACTTCAATTTTAAGGAAGATATTTTGCAGGAAAAATTTTTTCCTTTTATTTGTACATACATCGTGAGAAGTAAAGATACTGAAACATTTTATTTTATATTTTAATTTTAATTTCTTTTTATTTCAGAATAGCACAGAGTGCTCATGTTTTGGTTACATAAATTGTTTTCGTACTTTGAGTCAAAATTATAAGTGTGCCCATCACCCAGGTAGTGTGCACTGTACCCATTAGGCGTGAATTTACCCATTCCCTCCTACCCCCTCCCACCTGCTTGATTTCCATTGAGTTTTACTTCCATATGTGCACATAAGTGTTTATTGATTAGTTCCAATTTAGTATTGAGTACACATGGTGTTTGTTTTTCCATTCTTGCGATACTTCACTTAGAAGAACGGTCTCCAGTTCCATCCAGTTTGTTACAAAAATACTAGATCACCATTTATTTTTAGGGCTGAGTAGTACTCCATGGTATACATATACCACATTTTATCAATACCCTCATATATTGATGGGCACTGGGGTTATTTCCACATCTTTATGATTATGAATTGTGCTGCTGTAAACATTCAAGTACAAGTGTCTTTTTAATAATGTCTTTTATTCCTTTGGATAAATACCTAGTAGTGGGATTCCAGGATCAAATGGTAGGTATACTTTTAGTTCTTTGAGTTGTCTTCATATTACTTTCCATGGAGGAAAGTACTAGTTTGGAGGGAGGACTAGTTTGGAGGCAGTAGTAGTTAGTACTACCACTGACAGTATGTAAGTGTTCCTTTCTCTCTGCATCCATACCAGCATCTGTTCTTTTGAGACTTTTTGATAAGAGCCATTTTCACTGGACTTAGGTGATATCTCATTGTGGTTTTGATTTGCATTTCCCTGATGATTGGAGACGTTGAGCATTTTTTTATGTGTTTGTTGGCCATTACTCTATCTTCTTTTGAAAAGTTTCTCTTCATGTCTTTTGCCAACTTTTTAATCGAGTTGTTTGATTTTTGTCTTGCTGATTTGCTTGAGTTCTTCGTAGATTCTGGCTATTATCCCTTTATCAGATGTATAGCATGTGAGTATTTTCTCCCATTCTGTAGCTTGTCTATTTGCTCTAGTGATAGTTTCCTTGGCTGTGCAGAAGCTTTTTAATTTGATCGGGTCACATTTATTTATTTTTGTTGCTGCTGTGATCAATTTGGGGTCTTCTTCATAAATTTTTTGTGTAGGCTAATGTCAGTAAGAGTTTTTCCAACATTTTCTTCTAGGATTATAGTTCTTATAGTTTCTTATAGTTTCTCTTCTTATAGTTTCATGCCTTAGGTTTATGTCAGTTATCCATTGTGAATTAATTTTTGTGAGTGGTGAGAGGTGGGGATCCTCTTTCAGTCTTCTACATGCAGCCATCCAATTATCCCAGCACCATTCAATCTGCAATGCTTCCCATATGCCAGACATTGTGCTAGGCATTGCAGATGTACTAACATATAAAGACCCACTTAGTGCTCTTAAGGAGTTTACAGTCAAGGAAGGGAGATAGACTTAGGAGTAGAAAACTATAAAGCATTATGGGAGAACGAGGACAGAAACAGTTAAATACAGTGCTCTTAAAAGGGATACCTGACCCAGCATTGATTTATGTTGTTCATATGAATCGTAAATTTCTCAATAATTATAAACTAGTTTTGCAATTAAAATTTTGAATGGTAATTAACTCTCAAGGCTAACATTGAACAGTAAATATGTAACATTTATTAATAGCTCCTTGAATATTTTAAGAACATGAATTTGGTACATAGGAGATTTATGACTTGACAATAAGAATTTCTTATGGCATTTTTAATTTGAATTCATGCATTTATTCCCAGTTGGCAATTACATATTTATTTGCATGTGATTTTGCTTAATGTCAGTCTCTCCCACTGTGCTACAAGCTTCATGAGGTCAAAGACCAAGTTAATCTTGTTTTCTATAGTATGTCCATATCTGCCATGTTTTCTGGATATTGTTTGAATAAATAATTTGTGGACAGTTGGAAGAGATTTGTGGGATAAACATTTTTATTTATGTGTTGAACCTATATATACTTTTCCCTTTTAACGATATTATCATTAAGACTGTATAATTTTACTTACTAAATATTGCTTTTATCTTTCTTGGAACTCTAATTCATATTTATGGCTTCAAATGTCACCTCTCTATCAGGTTCTGCATCAACATATTTATCTAGCATTTGAATGCCTTGTCACCTTGTCACATTAAATTTGAAATGTCTAAAATCTAATTTGTCATTTTTTTGTTAAACTCACTTTAATAATGATGCGACATATTTTCTATGTTCATGTTCCAGAGCAGACATCTTAAATTTTTCTTCTGCTTCCTATGTCTGTCCATAACTATATCTGACTAGTGATAAAGTTGTGTTGTTCTGTTCCTTATTATATTGCATCTTCATTTCTTTTTCACTCCTGTTCTGGAAGCTCTTACTTCCTCACAACCAGTACAATCTGGATTCCTCAGCTTCACTTTCTCTCTTTTCCAGACCTCTGGAATTATTTTCTGTCAAATTAAACTCCCTGAAATACCACACGCAATCTGATTTCTTGCTCTTCCTCTTATTTTTTAGTGAATAATTGTAGTCCCCACACAATAAACTTTGTAGTTCGACACTTTCCCTAAGCAGATAAAAAACAAATTGAGGACTGAACCATCTTCCCAGTATCATCTTCCAAATATATCTTGAAATTTTCTAAATTTGTGATTTTTTTCTTAAATTATTATCCTTTGCTCAAATATTTCATCACACTTTGCTGCCTACAGAATGACATCAGGATTTAACCTGGTATTCAAATATGCCTGCTGGTTCAATCATTGAAAATAAAGTCTTGCACATGGTAGACATTCGGTGAATATTTCTTAATTTTATTTGGCATGTGAAAGCTAATGTGTATCAACTTGGGATATTGTTATAGAACACATTTCCATTTTCAATTGGTTAGGATAGAGGTTTCTTATTTGTGTTCAAGAATTCTTTATAAACAGAATGAACAGATTGAGGAGTTTGTCCCCTTAGCCCTGGGGCAGCCTACGGTGGTTGGAGTTATGGAGTCAATTATCATATCTGTGTATCTCCCTGTGCTGTACAAATAGCATCATTTTCTATGTGTGTCATGCTGTGACAAAGATTGAGAAGCATTGGGTAGCAAATCCTCTGATGTGCTCAGTTTAAAATGATTCAACTGTTAATTAATATTTACTTCCGATTTGATTACTGAGGTAAAGCAGAATAGAATTGGTTTAATAATGGTCGTTACCTTGCTGGCATATATGCCAATTCTGGTGCTTTTCCACTGCCCTCTACTGTATAATTTTGGCTGCTTATTCTCTTGGGGACTGTTGCTGTCACTAGATTACAATTTTCTCATTTTCCTTGCAAAAAAATGTTGCATGATTTTATGCTCAGTGAGAGAATTTGGTAGAAAATATATCTGTGGTTTTTATAAATGAAATAGTATCAGAAGCTATTTTATATATTTTATAAAACTATATCTTATATTATTTGTGAACTTTAGGAGTTCTGTTTGTATACCTGATGTTTTGAGGATAGCTAAAAGGAAAGCATATCTCCTGCATGTTGAAAGAATCTGTTGGTCTATTTATAGAGTATCATTTTTCAATATCTGTTTATTTAAAACCATTACTCTATAAATTACTATCACAACTCCAACACTATTTCTAGGAGAGATTGGCGGTATAAAGAAGAGCTGTCAGAATACTTCTGGTAAAGCCCTATAAACTACTACAGTTAGATAATTTAAACATATTGTGATATACAAGGGAAATTTTTCTTTGATTTTTATAGACTCAGAGTTCTTTGACCTGATTGCTATGGTTTAGAAATGCATAGGTTGAAATGTATTCATCATAGAAATATTTACACACATTTGTTACAAAAAAAGCAAACAAAAACTGAGAATTATTTTAATCCTGTTTCTGATTATATGTAACTTCATATGTATCAGGCTAGAATATAGTTTCTATACAGTTTGAAGACTTAAAATCTTCACTCTTTGAGGAGCTAAAGGAGTACACAAATATTCCATAATAAATATGTTTTCAGTTTCAGCTGAATAAATATTAGTATAAAACCAAAAAATCACTTTAAAATAAAGCAGAGTTTGGAAAAACCATGTTTTTTAAAGGTCAAAGTTGTAAAGTTCTGATATTTATGAACCCAGTGGAAAATTTCCTGTCTTATTGGTGTTCACATATATATTCCTTGTTATTTCTCTATTTTGAAACCTATGGTGAGCGGTCTTTATAAAGACCATAATCCAAATGGATAAATATTAGTTATACAAGTGAAACACTTTGCATAAATTCCTCATGAAAATGAGCTGTGGGTGTCATGCAAACCATTCATGGAATAGAATTCTCTTCTTCATTAAAATTTAGTTGATAAGCCAGATGGGTCCTTGAGAGGCGGGATGAACATTTGCATCTGAATCTCCCAAAGTCCTAGAATTTAGTGCTGAGTTAGTCTCTGTCTTATAGAGGTGTGTATTTGCTGCAGAGACCTTGGTTCAGTAGAATAGACTTGTTTTCTTTGTTATAAAATACTTAATGTCATTAATTCTGTGTCTGTCACAGAATTATGTTTGCTATTGATATTTTTATTTTTGTTTATTAAATTAGGGATGATATTTAAAATTGATCTAATCATTGCATGAAAGGTTTATCCATTTATACATTTCTAGTATATGGGGCTCCCACTCTTCTGACATTGTTTTCAACTAATAATTTCTGCAGCACCACAGGTAATAAAGTATAAGAGGGAGTTAGTGCCCTCAAATTGCTTACAATCAAGCCACAGAGGTGAAATTGTATTTGATGAAATGATAGCAATAAAATTCAGCCACAAAGATTCTTTGGGGAAAGCGTATTCTGGGACACCAAGTTTTTAATTTGACAAGAGGTAACAAAATATTTAACTTCTAACTATTTGGATACTAAAAAATTATAAAATATCACCTTTTTTCTTATAAATAGAATATACTGAACACATTTCAATTTCTTCAATAAGTCAAGATTAAAAGATTAAAATAACATAAGATGTAAAGCTGTATCTTATATTATTTGTGAATTTTAGCAGTTCCATCCATACACACCTGGTATTTTGAGGATAACTAAGAGAAAAGCATGTCCTCTACATGTTTAAAGACTCTGTTGGTCTGTTTATATAGTATCTTTTTTCAATATCTACTTATTTAAATCCATTACTCTATAAATCACTATTACAACTCCAGTGCTATTTCTAGGACAGATTGACAGTACACAAAAAGAGCTGTCAGAATCCATATTTCTGGTAAAGCCCTGGAAACTACCACTGTTAGCTAATTTTAAAAAATTGTGATATAAAAGGCAAAAACTTTATATTTATTATGAACATTTATTCTATGATAATACTGTTAAGATGTTTTATTCTATTTGTTAATATTTTAAATAAACCCAAACTATTTAAAATTTTGTGTTCATGCATGCATGCATTACCTACATATGTGTGTGTAGTACATGAGAACTTATCATTGATAAGTTTACAATCTTTACAATCTTTCCTTGTCTTCCTACTTTACAATCTTTCCTTGTCTTCCTACTTGCCTCACTCGAATTTCCTAGCTCCTACTCAGCTTGGTTTGCTATAGGCTGGGAGGCTTAAACAATGGAATTTTATTTTCTCACAGTTCTGGAGCCTGGAAAGTTCAAGATCAAAGTCCTAGCAGGGTTCAGTTTCTGGTGAGGGCCCTCTTCCTGGCTGGCAGAGAAGAGTGATGAGCTCTGGGGTCTTTTATTATAAGGACACTGATCCTATTAAATTAGGGCCCCATCCCTATGAACCTCATTTAGCCTTTATTAGTTCCTTACTCCAAATAGTCACATTGGGGGTTAGGGTTTTAATGTATGAATTCATGGGGGACACAATTCAGTCCTTAGCTCCACCCTTGCATTTTGCTTCTAATTAAGCTTCTTTGGGTTTAGAAATCTCATTTATTCATTAATTCACTATTTCTTCCATTCACTTATTTAGTAAATATTTATTGTTTCCCATGTGTCAGCATGCATATTATAATTTTGTTTTAAAAATGTTTTTGTTTTTATTTATTTATTTACTAATTTACTTTAGAGACAGGGTCTCACTCTATTACCCAGATTGGAGTGCAGTGGCTCAGTATAGCAGTGGCTCACTGTAACTTCAAACTCCTGGGTGGCTCAAGCAATCCTCCTCCCTCAGCCTCCCAAAAAGCTGGGATTATAAGCATGAGCCACCACACCTGGCTTAGAATTTTGTATAAAGCAAAAAAAAAAAAAAAAAGCTTCAGACAAGATTATAAAGAATTTTATTATGAATAAAAATGTACTAGTTTTAGTGTATGAGATTTGTGATTTCTCTGGGCTATTCAGATGTCTTTTATCCCTATCTCGTTTTGAGGTGTGTTATAGCTATGTGATGAACTATCGAGAGTTAAGTGTCAAAGGAGTTCACGGAAAGGAAAGTAATCAGTATGGATTACAACAGTTGGAAAAAAGTTTATGAGTTCATTGGCTCACATGAGCTAATAAAATTATAATTATATAAAAATATTCATGATAAAAAATTGCCATGTTGGGAATTTTCTCACTTATGACACTGGAAGATTTCAGACAAGATGGTAAATACTTGCCATCGAATAAAGGGTTTCACAAATTATCTTTCCTAATTAAATAAATTTAATGACCATATGTGATGACATAAATGATGAAATCACTTTGAATCCCATAAGCTACTTAATGGTGATTCATCATGGAGGCCTCATTCTGCCAGTTACATGAGATCGGATTTGCACTTGTCAGACTGTAGTTGTCTGCATTAAGCAGTGCATATAGTTGGTGGTTCTACAGATTGCTAGTAAGGACTAGGACAAAGTTTTTTCAAAATTTGTATCCCAACTACATTTACACATATACGCAAACATGCACGTATTCCACAGGCATATATAAAAGAAAGAAACAGAAGTTTCACAAACGTCCTAGTTGCAATATGCTCTCATATTTTCTGTTCAATTCAATTTTTCTTTAAAATAGGTGGTTATGACCCATTAAATTGATTGTATGACTCATTTATATGTTGTAATCTTCATCTTGAAAAAAGGCTAATCTAAGAGATTATGAGTCAAGGGAAAAAGGCATAATAGGTACTAAATTTAGTCATTTGCAGTGAATATTTGTCATTGTTGGTTTTCTGACAGCTATTCTCATTTTTAACTATGCCCTGATTTTATTTGGAGATTGCCCCTCTTCTACTACGGGTATTCATGATGCACAGTTATTGCCAATTGCCAACCTGTCATATTAATAGCTAAGGGGAAATCACATGATCTAAGCTTGGCCTATGGGATGCTGTCTCTTTAGAGACTAAATGGTCATAGAGTAATTGAAGAAATGGTCAGAGCCTATTGATCTCAGGAACAACATCCTCTGTTTGGCCGGGCGCGGTGGCTCAAGCCTGTAATCCCTGCTCTCTGGGAGGCCGAGGTGGGCGGATCATTTGAGCTCAGGAGTTTGAGACCAGCCTGAGCAAGAGCGAGACCCCATCTCTACTATAAATAGAAAGAAATTAATTGGCCAACTAATATATATAGAAAAAATTAGCCGGGCATGGTGGCACATGCCTGTAGTCCCAGCTACTTGGGAGGCTGAGGCAGCAGGATTGCTTGAGCCCAGGAGTTTG